>JAJMSO010000022.1:0-136008 GCA_030578575.1 Ogataea neopini
AAATGTAACTTCCTAACAATGTACGAAGTATATTCTCTAATTAGCCGTCCAAGGTTCCTCATTCCATCTCCACTAACACTTCTGGACAAACTCTCAATCCAATTGATGTTCTTGAAACCACATTTTATTAGACCACTTTAAACAGCCTGTAACCTAACACATACAATTGCTTTGACACTTCAAGTAACCTTATCATAAACTTCAACATGCTAACATGCAAACAGCAAGTTTCAGCGCTTTGTGTACTTGCTTATTCTCCTCCGATGGTCATACATAGCAACTCTGTTGACCACGAAAGCCAGGTTTTTTAATTGGCTTCTAGTAGATTTCTCGTCGTTCGACACAAAAAAGTCAAGCTGAGCAGCCTCATTAACTACCATCCATCCCAAGTAAAACAGCACATGTAAATATCCTATCAGTTCCTGTCCGTCAATTCCTTTATCATTTCTAAGCTTACTTCCTGAATGATTATGTGGTTAATTCTTTAATCGGTGTATGTCGTTACCTTGCGATTATATATATTCTCCTCCTGTTCACGGCCACAAAAGTTGGGCATCACTGTAATCTTCATTTTCTTCCAGCTCCAACTCTTCTAAGCTTAATAAGGTTTCCTCAATGACCTGTCAGGCATCGATATAGCTCCATACAGGAAGTGCAACCCAATAAACACAATATTCGGTGGATCTTGCTACCATTCAAAATCTCAAAATTATGAAGTTTGAGTCTTGTAATTTTTTCTTACGACTCTTATAAGCTCTACTTCTTCTATTCTTCTATTCTTCTATTGTAAGTACCAAGTAATCCTCAACGTTTGCCCTTTTGTTTGTTGACTCGTTGTAATTATTTTGAGCGGCTGAACAATTTAGGGGCTTGCAAATCACTGATTGTTTGTTTCCGGAAGGGGTTGACACTCCATTGCCTTCAGCATGAGTCCCATGAAACTTCAAATAGTTCCGGCCTAATTTCTTAAATGTTGTGTTGCCCTCTTGTTGCCCTCTTGTTGCCCTTCCGCCTTCTTCTCATCTCAACTTGTAACGTATGCAGCAGAATCTTCTTCATTACCTTTTATGCCTTCGAATTGATCCATTCAAACATTAGGTCTTGGTTCTTAAGTCTTGGTTGTTGCTGTAGAACAGGGCCGTTTGAACTGGACTTTCATTTTCATTTCCGATCTGCCATCAAAACAATGATCGTCTTTAGCCGGTGATAGTCTAAACTTTGTAAACTTTGTAAACTTTGACAAGACCTCAACAAGAATTTACATGAAGCAGTTACTTTGTTCTCAATCCCTCTCAAACCAAACATATTTATTAAAAAAACAAACGAACTTAGCAAACAACAAGCCTTCTGCAACCGAGCTGACTCTACGTCATATCAATACTCATCACAATTGTGGCAATAAAGACTAATTTGATAGAACTCAGATTTTTTAAACCTGATGTAAGCCACCTAACTCCATTCTGAGTATGCCATTAATATTAAGTCCTAAGTGCTTGTTTTCAAGTACAAGACAAGAAGACACAAACCTGTTTCTGTTTTGTTTTTTTTTTTAATGTGGTGAAGGATTGCTAATGATTGCTAGTGTAGGACTTTATAACTTGGTAACAAACAATAAAAGAAACAAAATAACGATCCCTAAATAGTAGAAGATGCGGACTATTGTGTCCTCAACACCTTGTAAGAAAATCCAACCTGAAGCGGAGTTCTTTCCCATTTTCTCTGCTCTGATGTTCTTTCAAACATTTGTATGATTCAAGCAGTGTGGAAGGTAAAGAATCGTGAATGCGCTTTGTGTGCTTTATAGCTTTAACAACTTTTTTCAACTTTTTTCAACTTTGTTTTCGCTTTACAAAAAATATTGCTGCCTAATCTGGTGTTACTTTGGCGGTAAGAGGTATAGCAGATGTTTGGAAGCTCAGGTCTTTTTGTGAAGCGAAGTGATATTCTTACTCACTGAAATTTAGTTTCAGTACTTTTTAAAAAAATCAACTAAAATTAAAATTCTAGAAATCACTCACTCACATCATAAAGTTAGAAATCAATATCAACTCATTCAAGCTTCTTCACAGTTCATCAGTTGTACATGAATTTCTTCAGTTATGTGAGATAATGGCTCTGAATCAAGTGTACCATTTAACAGTTTCTGCTTTCGTATTGAGTCATATTGTAACAATTGCGTCCATTGAGAAAAAAATGAGTAGGTTTCTCTGATGAAATTTTTCATTACTATTTGTCCGGTTCTGTTAACTCCGTTGTCACTGCATGTTCTGCGGCAGCTTATAGTCCATTGGAACCGAACACTCTTTCCCTTTCAATCATATTTTGTATATATTAGCTTATTAGGATGGAAGTGAACGACCTAACTTCAGGAGTCAAGGGTTAGGGTTACTACGACATATCTACTGAAGGAAATTGGTATTGTACCTGAAGATATGTTGCAACTAGCTATTTACCCTTGTCTACAATACCCGGTTGGTGTCTCCGGGTTTTCGTCAAGTTCCAGGTCTTGGAAAATAAGACGTTTAGTCCTGTGGTTGCAATGAACGTATAAGATTACTACTTGCTCTTGCTGCTCGTTATTATTGGCAGTTCATCAAATGGATGTGATTACAGCTCTTTGTGATCGTGATATTGCTGAAGAGATCTACATGCGCCAGCTTCCAGGTTATAAGAAATTACTGGTCAGCCTCAAACAGCGCGTCAGTTGAGAAAGACTCTTTACAGACTGGAACAATCCCCGTTATGTTGAAATAAGAAAACTGATGCTGTGCTTTTACAGGCAGGTTTTGTTAAAGCCATTTCGGGCTACGGAATCCTATGTTGGTCAGGATTAGAGTGAACTCCAGTTTGGTTTATCATGTCAAGAAGGTCTTAGATTTTTAGCACAAAATGAAAGATCTTGGTCTAAGCAAGACTGTCTTGGTATGGGGATTGCTCAAGAGTTGAGTAGGGTATCTCTTTCACTTCAGCGATACATTAATAATGAGATCGTCTCGGAATACCAGATGCTTCTTTGTAATCTAGCAGCCACTTCTGTTGTTCCCGGATTGAATTTGTCACGCAGCGCTACGTTTGCTGAGCTCATTTTTACTGATCACTTCGGATATCGCTGCATCGAAGGAAAATTAATATTTGCTGCTAAAACCGATCGTCTTAGTATTGCACTTACAGTTTCTCTGTTGAGTAAATATTTGAATCCTCCAAAAGAAGCACATATGCAAGCTGTTGAATATGTGCTGAAGTACTAAAAGGTACTGCTAGTTTTAGTCTGACATATACCTCTGGATCACAACTTGCACTTATTGGATACAGCGATACTAACTATGTGGGAGACAAAACCAAAAGAAAATGAAATTTTACCTCCAGATATGTTTTTGGTTTAATCACCGAATACATGAAATTAAGGAAACAACCGATTATAGCTTTGGCCACCAGAATCTAAGTATGTTGCTTCATGTGATTCCTTGAAAGAACCGGCTCGGATTTGGATGAAATATGACAACTATAAGTGAAGTTGAAAAAATTTCCTGTTATTTATGGAGACAAGTACTAGTTGCATTGTACTAGCTCAACAATCACCTTGACACGAGAGTACCAAGCATATTAATGTTGGACATCATTTATTCTCTTCACGTTGACAAAAGAGTCTATGTCTTGAAGATAATGACTACAGGTATTATGATCGTAGATTTCCTCACCAAATAATTGGCTAGAATCAAGTTCTTAAGTTTAGAGAGATGATGAACATGGATTCTATCATACTGTAAAGTATGATAGGGTGTTGAGGATTGTAGTCGAACAATGCTAGCAGTCTCTTGTTTTAATTTAGTGGGGTAATCAAACTCAATGTTGATCACATTTCTAAACAGATTGAAACAACATATAAGAAGGCTTTATTTTCCAAAAAATATTTTAGTAAAACAAATTGTTTATTATTTTTGTTACACTATACTCAGTATGAATATCCATACAAAAATATCTTAACTTCAAAACTTCTGAGTTACGGCCGGCTGAGTCAAGTCTTAAATTTCTCTGTCAGAGATAGCTGGGCAGCTGAACAAACTTGTTGCAAATGTTTGTCTTCAAATCACGTCTGAAGAGTTGGCAGGAGCATTGTTACTGAAGCTGCTCCAGGAAGAATCGTTGGTTAGGCAATTTGTGAGTAACACGATTTAATATACTATTCACTGTATCTATTTTTTTGAGGGGAACTCAGATCTGTGGTCAGAGCATCAGCTTTGTTTTTTTCGAACGCCGCATTTATGGAGACATTGAAAATCAATTGCTGGTTTTGCCAGATGGCTTTCCGTAAAGCAAACGTCTGCGCGGACGTTTCTCTGCGCAGAGAAACGTAAGATGGAGAAGGCATTCTATCTGTGGAACAATCCACTTCCTCAGTATGGTGACATCCATCTGGTGTGATGGTTTATGGTTTATGGTTTATGGTTTATGGCATGATCTCCCAAACACCTCCAGATATAGCCACTTGCTTTCAAGGCGCATCTTGGTAGACAGACTTGGGAACCAAAAAAGTTTTTGTATGGACCAAAGGTTCAATCAAAAAAGACGTGATGACATTTGCACCAAACAGAAACTCCCTACCCTACTGCAATGCAGAAGCTGGTTGGTATCAATCTTATGTATGCATTTCACAACTGAGAGGATATTTGAAAGAACCAAGAAAAGTGCGGCAGCGTGACATTTACTAAGATCCAAAAGATATCCAAAGGGCACGTCTACGCTGTACACTTACTCGAGAGAGCACGTAGTGAGCGATAGTGTATGGTGACGCAGATATTACAGAGACAAAGAGACGAGAAGGTCTGCCTCGTGGTATGCGTTTTTAGTATTCAAAAGACCTGTAACCTGGAGATCAAAAAAAAAGAAAGTCGTTGCTCTCTTTACTACTGAAGTAGAATATGTGGCTCTCGTTAGCTCCACATAGAAAATAAAAAGGATCAAGCGGCATTTGGTAGTAATAGAATTTAATTTGATAAATTTATAATGATAAGACGAGTTGTGATGCCTTGGCCTCTTATCCTCTTGTTCACCGTAAAATAAAGCAATAGTCACTCACACACTGATCTTCACAATGAGATCTACTTTGCCTTATTTTGCAACCACTGGCATCAGACATACTTGTGGAAGTAAATGCAAAGGGTTCATCTTTTACAATAATAGGGAAATCAAGTTCCGACGTGCTTCAGGAACAATAAGAAAATCATGGCGGTTATAGTCCGACCATATTGAGATTCTTTCAGATAGTCAGCAAGAGCGCGAGAATTATATTATGGTTGACATTAAAACCACTCATAAAAACCACCGTAATTTCCACTGTTCTTGAGTCGGCATGACACAACATTACAAGACTTCATCTTATTTTATCAACAGTGAATTGGTCTTGTGCATTCCGGTTCCAACCAGAGAAAAGTTTTATCTTCTCTGGCCGTTGTTTGTCTCGGAAACTTGTCTCCAAGTTGAGCTTTAGCAAAAATGTTTCGGGATCACAGGGCGACCAGTTTCGCAGATCAAGCACGCCACACGGCCACTAAGTTCATTATGAACAGTACGCAAAGTACCCTTTGTCACAGTAAAATCCAGAACATTCTGGATCACCAGATCGTAGGTACTGAATCTCGCTCCCAGAAATGAAGACGGTAGTAAAGAAATTGGGGAGAAACATATTTTTTCAACGTTCAAAAAAACAAGGTAAAAGCAGACCCCTGAAGAATGTGAATTTAGCTCAACCTCATAATTATACAACCCTTGTTTGACGTTTGAACTCTGGAAAGGATTGTGGCTTTTATCTTATTGTTGGAGGGTTTTCGTACTTTGCGTTCAAAACTCGGTGATACCATTCGGGCCCTAAATAATGAAGGTTTTAAAAAAATTCCTTTTCCTAGTACTCCAAAAGTTGATTTATTCTCTTTTGAATTCGAGAAAAATATACTGATATATTAAATAAGCAATGGAGATGAACGTTAACGATATATCAATTCATAGAACAATGTGTATCATGAGTTCTCCTTGAGTACTTCGGTCTAGATGTTAAAGAGCTTTTTAATTCCTGCATTCAAAACATGGTTGTTGAGGATAATACTTGGACAATGTTCACATTATCATGTTCAAATTAAGTGGGGTATCGAACACAACGTTGACCAATCTCAGTTCCCAAATCTTATTGAGATAGGTTGTCTATATTGATTTCTAGCAAGTTGAAAAAAATACCCATTATTTTATCACATTAATTTATTACACTAAAATTCATTATGAAAGTTTAAACAAGAAGAGCTTCGTCAAAATGAATGGTGCCTTATGAGTTCTGAATTCTAAATAAAGTTGTTTCTCTTGGAGTTATTTTCTTGTTCCATTGAAAAAAAATTACGATACATATCAAGTCATATTGCTAGGCTAATCAGATGAGTCTCAATGATACGATACTATAGGAGGAAGTCAGGGAAAAAATTGTTTTCGAAAATTGGAAGATCTGTAACACTGCTTTGGCTTTTGATCTGGGTAAGCCGCTAATCCAGAGGCTTTTTCATTTTCGCATATTGTGCTTTGAGAAATAGCATATAAACCACTCAATTCTCGCTAGGAAAGAGTGAAGCAAGTGCTACATTTGAGTCGTGGTAGTCTTTCTCATTAGGCTGCATTAGTTAAAAATGGTTCTTTAAATTCACAGATTACTATATGTTGTCGACCATTACTCATAAGGCAAATGCATAACAAGGAATTTATTTCGAGTGATTTTTGTCCGCTTAACTTGACTACCGTTTGTATGCTCCCCCTTTCCTTCTAGCCAAATCCTTTTGAGTGCGTACAAAAACACTAGCCTACTGTTGAAGTTGGGAATCTCTTGTTTGAATATCCATGATAACCATAGTATAATAATATAATAATATTATTATTAATAAAGATATTAATAAATATAATAATTATTTTAATAATTGAAAGTTTTCTTCAACTAAATAGAAATCTATATAGTCAACTTACCCCAAGAAGTTTTGGGAAATAAGGCCTTCACTTCATATATATTGTGTTAATCTGGTCAGTCATATCTGACTGATCATCATTAGATATAAAAACATCTTTCAATATAACTAAATATAACTAATCATCATTAAGTGTAATTACCCCCACTTAATGAGAAATAAACATTGTGGAAGTACAATTCTCAACACTTATTCCGTGTTGCATTCTACGTGCTGTAAAGATATAATCATTGTTCAAAATGTTAGTCCATAACAAAATCAAGAAAACTCCAGGTTTAACATCAGAGGTATTATTAAGCAGCAACCACTATCCATAATAAATGAGCTTTTGATAAAGCTTTGACGTTTGGAACACATATCAACGAATACCTGACTACAGATAGGAGATATAATAACGCTGAATGAAGAAGTCTGTAAACTCGGTTTGATAGTTGCTGGCCCGCTTTCTTAATTGAGAGAAGTTTAGTATAAACAATGTTCAAGAGCTTTAAAGTTGGCCGACACGAACATTTTTCAATTGTCGTGGTTTAAAAATTATTATATCAATGATAATCAAATTTGTTTAATGCAGAAATTAGCAGAAGGCTTTTCGTTTTTATCTATAAGATTCATTATTTTATGAAGATCAAACCTGATGATTTAAATCCAAAAGTTAAACGGAGCCGAACATAAAGTGATCCGATAAATAGTTTGTAACTAATTTCTGGGGAAGTTCAAATTCTAGTCAAACCTGTGAGATGGATCTATTGAGGATCAGACTTTCATCTCTTTGAGTTACAAAATCGAAAAGATACAAATCTCGAGTAATATATAAAAAAGGGGAAAAATTAATTCTTAAAAAAAACTCTCTACCAGTTCATGTTGTCATAGATAAGTTATTAAAATAAGTGTTAGCTCTCAGACCTTCAAATTGTCAAACAGAAAAGTTTTGATATCAAAATCCGAGTTATTACTACAGATTAGATCTTTACAACCATTTTCGGGACAAGTCAACTATATAGAATACACTTGCTGAGAGAATACTTGTTGACGTCTTCATCTTGATAAGTGAGATGAAAGCTTCAGACCTGCATTAATCAGGCAATACTTGAGTATGATACAAACATGTTGTTAATGCACAGCAAAATTGAACGTACGTGTTGCATTTCATGAGTAATTTACGATTAACGCTAGTTGAAATCTCATTTCAAGTTATCACATGAAAATCAATTACATTAACTCGATTAAAGTTTTTATCTTTATTGATCTCTAGTTTGTTTAATATTGTTGCCTGTAGTGTATCCACGAAGCAGTAGACAATTTACTTATAACTGTATAAAAAAATGATCTAAAGGCTTCCTTTTCTCACTAGGTCAAGTTCTCAAGTAAAGAACAAAAACTTTAGAATGTGTACACAGCACGAGAAACGATTAGACAGTTAGTGAAATCAACTGCATTTGACAAACATAAAAGTTTATCATAAAAAGAGAACTGCACAAGAAAGTAGTTCTCTTTAATATTTCATAAAAAGTTCTTCTTCTGCTGTTGATTTGACAAGATATGATAGACCTTCTGTTGTATTGATGTTATAACTTCGTTATAATTCATATCTCATATCAATTTGATAAGTATCTTGAGTATCTATCTTTCAACTAAATAGAAATTTATATAGTTAACTTATCCCAATAAGTCTCGGGAAATAAAGCCTTTTTATATATTGTGTTAATAATGATCTGTCCGTCTCTTAATATGACTGATTGTTATTTAAGTGTGATCATTCCACTTAATCAAAACAAAGATAGATCAATATTGTGTAAATAACGTGGTTCGGACCTAAGCTCTTAGCATACCTTAAAAAAACTGCCAAGAACTAAATTTCCTCACAACACCATCCGACTTATCCAGAATCCTACAATAAATAATAGCTTTTTTCTTTCCAAATACATTCAAGCCATCTTGTATCTTGTGCTAAAACCTCCAAAACACCGTCCACAAATCGAGAGGCGCACCACTAACAATGCTTTTTTCAAATATAGGAATTGCCACCTAAATACCTTCGTTTTTTTAAGGCCCATAAGATACGGGACTAATAACCATGACATTCATAAACCAACAATTTGTTTTCAAAAGCCTTTATATTTGAAGAGCTTGGTTTTGATTTTTTGTAGAAATCCACCATTTCGATATCTATTTTGAAAGTGGACTTTAGTCGTGGTGGCAGTAAAAAAAAAAAAAAGAAATCTAGAAAACATATGTCAATTTTTGCAAATCGCAAGATTTAGGGTCACAGTAGTAACATTTACGCTTCTGATTCTTTGATAGTGTTGGAGCCTTATGCTAGATTGTTGAAGTAAGTTTCTAATTGCTTAAATAATATTCAAACTGAATGTAATGTAATGAAAGTAATGAACAATTTCTTCAACTATATAAAAATCACTATATTCAACATATCCCAAGAAGCTTTAAAGAATAAGGCCTTCTTGTATTGGGTTAATCTGACCAGCCACTTTTTAGAAGAGTGACTGATCAACATCGGGTTTGATTACTCCACTTAATTAAACATGAGATTATGAGAATATACCAAAGTAGTCAGCTGTTACGTTTTGTTGCTCGTCAGTCTTTGCTGATTTGATGCCAGTGATCAAAAAACCCCAGCCTGTCTCCTCTCTCAGAGGATAAGAATTAGACATTAAGCTATATTTGAAATTGTGCTTGAACAATCTAACTCCATGAGGTTTGAAAGATCCTTCAGACGACAACATTTCATTTTTTTATAAACCACCTTTTCAAAAGTTTTTGATGAACTGGCTGCAAACCGAAAACGCCTTTATATACCAGTCTTGTATCTAACTCATAGCTTAGCTATGTATTTTGGCATGATATCTTGAGTGAATTCTTATATATGCAAGTTCGAAATACTTGAGGCAAAAAACCTTTCATATTATTGTTCAGTGCGCAGGATTTTTTTACTTGGGTTCCTAACAAAAGGGTCAAAATTATCAACACTGTGTTCAAAGCGGTGACACTAAGTAAAAGTTGGAGTGGGTCATTTGAAATGAGGCTAAACTTGAATTACTTCTATTAGGAAGCCACCACCCAGCTGAATTCAAAAGGAAACACTTAAGTACTTCAACTCGCTGTTAGTATCCCTATTATTCAACGGGACAGATCAGTCAGCACCACCTGTTCAAAGAATTTCTATACAGGAGACTAAGTATTTTCTAATTTTTGAATGGTGATGGTCAAAATTGTGGTTTGTTCAACAAAAATAGTTACCGTCATAACAAACTGACCTGAAAAATCAGGAAAGCTTTCAGATGTGGAACTTTAAGGTTCTGAAGAGAATTCAAAATTGACACAGGCCATTCACAACTTTATTTTGGGCTATATACTAATTTTCAGACATGCAAATGTACGGAAACCCTTTTTTCTCAAACTCACTCTTGTAATAAGCTCTACCTTCTGTGCCGATTATTTGAAAAATATTTCCATAACCAAACTGTAGTCTATAGAAAAACCTGGAGATCCTCGAAGCACGCAGTAATTGGAAATTTAGACAACTGTATTCATTCTTGAGAGATCTCAAAACAACTAGCTAATACTATGCAACTGTCTAAATAACTATACTAGGCTGATATCCCAGGGAATTCGGTATAATTTGTGACAACCTTTACATTCAATGAGAGATATTCAGGCATCATAAAGTATTTGAAATTTTTGTTGAACTGAACGCCAGCAACCCGTACAGTAAAATTCCTTCTAACAGGGGAGACTTTAAACAAAAAAAAGTTTTTACGATACTGATTAGTTTTTCCAAAAATTTTGTTCAAAAACATTCAAAGTAAACATATGATTATTGTTGTAAACAAAAGAGAAAATTTTATGTGATGAAGTTAAGGCACGTAAGAATATCTAACTATTATAGGATAATCAAGAACATTGATAGAAAGGATATATGATAGTCATTGTTGAGTGATGTACCTGAACTGTTGAATTTCGTTGATGGTATCACTGACATTCATCTGAATAGCCTATTGATATCTTAGTATATATCATTAAATATCTCAACTTTTTCCTCTATTCGAAAAAAAGATTTTGGAAAACAATGAAAAAGGAACTTCTCATCCTTTATATTGAGTTCGACACTCAAGTGGCATCGTTCGGTTTCGAGTACTTGAAACTGAAATTGCTCTAGGACTAAGAACAAAACCACGCGACTAAAACAACCCTCGGTCGCTTCGTGTGACCACTAGGTATAAATCACTCTCTCAACACGATCAATGCTCGCTACTTTTTTTTTTCTCTGCGAGCCTCGTTGAAATTCAGTAGTTGTATAATTATATTATGATAAATAATATGGAGTAATCAATATTCGTCTTAATATAAGAACGCGAAACTAGTTGTGGAGAGGTATATTCGAGACAGTTTTCAACTTTTAATCATTTGAAAACCAAAATGGTGTTACTGAGGCACAATGTAGGAGGCGAAGCACTTTAATAGCCAGACCCCAGTCATAAACTTCAATTAAAATCTAGGCTGTGTCATATAATCATAGGGTTAAACTAGATTCAGTCTCGACAGAACTGAATTAAGAGCTACAGTTCTTACATATATAGACCACGAATCCCATCTGAACTAGGAAATGACACTCGACCCACATACAGTCATACTGCTCCAATTCAGCAAAAGTGGATCCAATCTCATTGTTCGAGGGCATTTTAGCTCTAGATTTTGAATTTCTATACAAAGACTGATTGAAAACTCCCCCAACAAGCGTAGTTATTAACGAAACCACCATGACTATCTCAGTAAAGAAATAAACAGGAACTCCAATTTGGAATACTTGGTGTTGGGGTTGATTCTTGTTCAACCATATCGTTACATGAAACAATCCAAAGAATTGGAAGCTCTGATTAAGGTTTTAAGATATGTACCTATTAACTCTTCTGTCAGAATTTTGAAAGAATGCATTGACCATGTAATATATAAAGCCAAAGAACTTCCACAATCAAGTTTTCGAGTCGTATATTGTTTTTCGCGTGTGTAGAATAATGTTGAGCTCCTGAGTTTAGACTAGTAGTATAGGTAATCTTGATATAATAACTGGTCCGGTATATCAATGTATTTCTCTCAATTTGGCAAGAACAGAAGAATGATTTTAAGGGATTAGGAGAGAAGAGAAGAACCCCTTAATGATGTCACCAATGTTGAACTTCAGATATTCTTGTTTGTATATGAATAACATATATTATGTGATAAAAGTATTAAGTAAGTTCTTAAATATATATAAAAATAAATTTAGTCAACTCATCCAAAGAACGCTTGGGAGCTAAGCCCTTCTTATGGAGTTGATTGATCAATCACGTTTTAAAGGTGGTATGTGCCTGATTAACATTATGTTTCAATACCCCACTTCATTTGTACATGACAATGTAAGCATTGTTCAAGTAAAATCCTCAACAAGTAAGACTTCATTAGGCATTACTCCAGTTCAAAATTTGTCATACTTACTTTCTCTGTCAACAATGTTGAAGTTCATTAAGTCTTAGTTGAACATCCATCATAAATATAAAATAATAAGTGCTTCCTTCAACTAAATAGAAATCTATATAGTCAACTTATCCCAAGAAGTATTGAGAACTAAGGCCTTTTTATATATTGTGTTAATCTGTTCAGTCATATTAAAAAGAATATGACTGATCATTATTAAGTGTAATTTCCCACTCAATTAAAGAAAAGGTAAATCAACATTGTGGAAGTAAGATTCTCAACAAGTAACCTAATCAATCTCAGATTAGGCTGTCTTAAATTAACAGTGTGTCAAAATCTAAACAATCTTGCTTTTCAAAAGTGATGGACCAATATTCAATACCCACTTGATTTAAGTTTTGTAAACATTAGGGATAAGAAAGCGAGTATTTGGATTCATAATCCTCAATACTATGTTAGTAAGATGAAACTGAAATCTCAGTCATTTTGAAATAAAGGTAAACCTATGACACAGCAAATTTGATGCTGAAGAGCTATCACTTTTACGCCAGGTTTTACATGAAGTATTTGCCAAATTTTGAAACGATCGAGGGGAGCTAAATTCCTGGAATTCAATCGTTAAAGTTTATCTTATTTATATATAGAATACAGTTTATTATCTATGTTAAGAAGGTAATTGGGAAACGTTCACCCTCCAGAGTGGCTCGGTTGAGATTTGTGCAAGTGATATAACCCTATGTTTCCTAGTGGTGGTGACTTTGGCCTTAGTATCGACGTTCGTGTTGAGAGTTGTACTTCCACAATGTTGATCTTCCTTTGCTCTAAATTAAGTGGGGTCATCACACTTAATAATAACCGGTTAAATCATTTAATATGACTGATCAGATTGACACAACATATGAGAAGTTTTTTAAACAAAACTTCTTGGGAGAGTTTGACTATGTAGATTTCTATTTAGTTGAAGAAAGCACTTATTATTTTATATTCACAATAAGCGTTTAAATAAGACTTAATGAACTCCAACAACTTCCCCAGTTTAGTATTCGAAACCCGGTGTAGAAAACTGAGCTTTCAAACAAAAAAGTGAAAACTTATCAAAACAGAGTTAGCTCAAATCACCCAGGGCAAGAGATCACGTTATTGTTTCCTTGAGAGAGGAACTCGCAATGCTCAAATCTTCAATATACTCATCTTTGTCGAAAGATACCATTCTCTTATCTATGAGCAACAACTACCATTTGATTGCACAAATGATATACGAGATAATTGTCTGAATATTCAGGATAGAATATTCAACACAAATCAATGATCTTAGATTTATTCAAAATGAGTAATTACGTGGTTGATCATGTGTTTGGAGGAGAAAAGAACTTTGCTGCACCCGAAGAACAGAACGGATCTCAGACTGGGGTGACAACTTGACAACTCGTTAACAAAATATGACAAGATGCATTTTAAGATTGTGATGAGAAACGCAAAGGCAGGCGTATCCACCTTTTGTAAATTATTTGAGTCTCAAAAACTTCACATGTAAAAGAAATCTGAATTTCTAAGTGAAAACCCTTATTCAAGCAAGACTTGGGTTGTATCAAGCCCATAATATTAGACTATATTCATTCAGCAGGAATAAATTAAAATGTGAACTTTTTTCAAGTATGATCCTCAATTCATTGAGCTTGAAGAGTGTTGAGGCAAGTCTTGGTTAGCGTATGGTTACGATTAGTCAGTTTAATTGAATATCGATAAGATCACTGATAGATTGAAAAAAACTTATTTGTTTTTGGGATGGGCAGAAGCGACTAACTCTCTTTTTAGTCAAGGAATCATTGATTATTTTGTCTATCATGATTATTGATTCAGTTGAAAATTGTACTTACACAATGCTCAACTTCTCATGCTCTAATTAAGTGGGATAATTACATCTGATGATGATCGGTCATGTGTGACTGATTAGATTAACAATGTATATAAGAAAGCCTTATTTCCCAATATTTCTTGGGATAAGTTGACTATATAGATTTCTATTTAGTTGAAGAAATCTCATTCTGAACTGTAACAGGTTGTGAGTATCCTTGCGGTTACCTGCAACATGCCTGAGCAACAGAAGCTGGCTGGTGCGGAGAATTTTCATTTTTGGCGCCATGCAGTAACAGTTAAAATTGATGTTAGCGGTGCTGGTTTGCTGAGTATCTAGCTTCTGGTGACCTCCCTTTTTCTTCCGAGGTCATGAGCAGTCTCACTGAGTATGATCAGGGTATGCTGTGTACAGCCTATGATCAGGTGGTCCAGAATCTGGAGAAACTTGCAGCTGACTCTGCTACCAATGTCATGACCTTTACGGTTGCTTCGAAGTCTTCTAGTCGGAAGGTTAAGAAGAAACAGACTGGGGTCACCTGCTTTAGGTGTCAGCAAAATGGTCACACTACCTCCAAGTATCATGCTCCTGCTCCTGTTGAGCCTGTCAATGGTAGTTTTGGCTTCGCTACTTTCCTAGAGAATCCTGTTACCGCTGGCACCTGTAGACAAAATCTTGCCTGGGTCTCCACTCATCGGTGTGAGCTATCGGGGTTGACCCAGGCGCTGCGGCCCATCTGTCTACAAACTGGGCTTATTTTTTTACCTTCTCTTCGTCTACTGAATCTTTGACGGGAATAGATGGTGTGTTGTTACCTGCTCTTGGCAAAGGTAGCATAGTTTTTCAAGATCATTATGGTCGGATCAACACCGCACATGATGTTTTATTTGTTCCCGATGCAATCCGGAATTTGATCTCCCATGATCGCATTATTGAAAAGGGTGGGTCGTTTGCTTATACTGCCCAAGGTCTGTTTAATGTTAGTGGTCAAAGATTGGGCCTCGCACGACTAATTTTATGTGCAAAGTCGATCTTGATGTGAAGGTTCCGGTTGCCTCTTTGGTCTCTCAAAATTTTCATCAAGGTAGAATGGTCCATTATCCACCTGATTTGCTCAAGAAACTTGAGTTTAAGACCGACACTCGCACAATTTGTGAGAGTTGCACCGCGTGTCACGTGACCGAAGGTTTCCTGGACAGTCAGTCTCTGAAACTTTTGCTAATTTGCGATTGTTTCACAATGATGTTTTGGGACCTTTCCCAATTTCTGGTTTTGCTGATCAGCAATATTTCTTGATTATTGTTGATGATTTTAGTCACTTTACCAAAGCAGAAATTTATTGAAAAGGCTGAACTCTTCTTCAGTCACGAGGGATTGAACTGAACCTCAGCAAACAGTTTTAGCAATACTCTTCTTACTACTAAATCAAAGAAGATAATCATGAGATTAGTTTTTCGCTTGTTCTGTTTTTCTGCAACTGTGAAAATACTCTTCTATTTTATTGCCGCACTATCGTCATGAGTAAGCAAGGAAATGTTGACATTTTCTTGATTTTTTCAGTAGACGCAATTAATAAATTGCAAACCCCCTTACCTAAAGGCCACGACAAATCTATAATTGACGTACTCCCACGCTAATTGGTCGACTTTGGTGTGGGAAAGCTCAGGATATTCACCCTCGTTTTCCATGCTTTGCTTTTAAGCTTGCTGGATAAATGAATGTTTTTGTTTATCTTCACTGACGACTTAGTAACTGTATAGGTATAAATTATGCTTCACGCACCTTCTACAGTTTTTCGAGATGCATTAAGTTCGCCGACTCAGGCACTGTTTGTGTTCACTCAATGCCTGCCCTAAGAAACTTTTGTCCGACAGAGAGTAATGTTTGATTCGTAATACAATTGTAAATGTCTTCAAATCACTTGTAGGATGACTCCTAGTATTAAACATGTGACAATGTCAAACTTCACCGGTTTCATAAATTAGAAGTCTGGCAGTTTTGGGTGATCCCCTCCAGTATCAATAACACCAGCAACGACAACTTTGAAATTAACAGGAATGTGAGGTGGATCGTTTCTATTAGATTTAATTTAATTGGGCAGAAGATATTCGATAAATGTATAAGGGTGACAAAGATAAACGTCATTTGAAGCAACCAACTTTTCCGATGCACATGCCAATGTTTTGATTTCAAATCCAAAAGTAACTGTTGCTTATCCTTATGGTCTGTCTGAAAAAGGTAGGTGAGTTGGCTATGTCCCAACTAGCGCTCCAATCATTTCTGGTTCTGGTTCTGGATATTCTCATTGATTAGAGCTGTAACTAATCTCTCCTTAGCTCAGTTGGAAGAGCGCGAGACTGTAATGGTTGATTGTTATCTTGAGGTCCCTGGTTCGATCCCGGGAGGGGAGAATTTTTTTAAGAGTCAATTTTTTACGAAAACTATTGAAAGGTGAGAAGCGTGGACATGACAAACTTTCGTTCCGAAACATCCTTACACTGGATTATATCTCTTCAATTCTTACGCAATCAAATCTTCAATCTGAGAATTTCAGCCGTATCTTCGTATTTTACCGCCTTTCGACCTGCACAGCCTCAAAATCGATTTATTCGCGAACGGGATCACTAAAAAAACAGAAGTTTCCAATCCTAATCTGTTTGGACCATTGCAAAGCTTCTATTCTGCGTGGGTAATATATATATATCACGTGATGAACAAAAGTTATGAGGCCTAAACACTTTTTTGTGTCACACTGTTTTTCGCGTTTGTGTTGAGGCTCCTCTGACCAAGTAAAAAAAAGTTCTCTGTAGTTTTACTGCTTCTGATGGATATATCAGATAACTTAGCAGCAGTTTATCTGACTTATGTAGCTAACAGAAAGACACACATGTTCTGTCTTTTTGCATATAATAATGCTATATGATGATTCGTTTTAAACAATCAAATGGATTTCCCCAAGTTATCTGCCACTTCAAGTGCGGGTTAGTAAGTAGTATGACAGAAACTCTGTATGTTAATAATAAACTTGATCCAAAAAAAGGTTGTTTTGATTTTGTACTTTGATATAAATTTGGCTAAGAACTAGAAAGTCAGGATTGATTTCTATTGCGTGGCTACTTCGTCTTGCGAAAGTTTACTTTTGTGAAGTATATGGCTATTCATTAGTGCTATTGAATTTGTAGAAAATCAGAAGGTGAAAGAACATTTCCGGCAATAGTTTCGCTTGATCACCAAATTTACCAATTTTTTAACGAATAACGATACAAGTTGAAGCTAATTAGTTACAAAATTGAGCAGTATCTTCTTCAATACAACATCCCAGTATAAGTCTTACCATATATCATTCAACCAAATTACTAGAAAAGCATTTCAATCATGGCGTTCTTGTTCAAAAGAAATCCCAAAACTCCCGCTGAGTTAGTTAGAGTTATGAATGAGCAGGTATCTAAGCTTGACAGTACAGGAGATAACAAGAAGATACAAGATGAGGTTACAAGATATTTACTTAGCATCAAAAGCATCTTGAATGGCGGCGAAGATGATACAAACGGTAACATCAACGAATCACAACCTGATCAAATAGCCCAATTGGCTCATGAAGTATACAGCACTGACTGCCTTTATTTACTGATTCAAAACTTACCCAATATTGAATTTGATACTAGGAAAATAGTTGGATTGCTTTTCAGTTTGTTGTTGAGAAGAAAAATTGTCAACAGGTCACCAACTGTTGATCACTTATTACAGCGGCCCAAAATTTTGATTTTATTGATGAAAGGGCCAGAAAACCCCGAAATATCGATTAACACTGGAGCAATGCTTAGAGAGGCGATTAAGTATGAACAGATCACCAAGTTTTTACTTTCAGAGCCTATTTTCTGGAAATATTTCGACTATTGTGAATACGGTTCTTTTGAGACATCAACCGAGGCATTTATGACTCTGCATGATATTTTAACAACCCACAAATCAGTCTCAAGTGAGTTTTTTAATGCCAACTTAGAAGCGTTTATTGAAAGGATCAACAGGTTGATAACTTCATCAAATTACGTCACTAAACGACAGTCGATTAAACTTTTGTCTCAACTGATACTGGACAAGCCAAACTATAATCTTATGACCACCTACGTGAACTCACCGCACAATTTGAAGTTGATCATGATCCTATTAGGAGATAAGTCTAAAAATATCCAATTAGAGTCGTTTAATGTTTTCAAAATTTTCATTGCAAATCCTAGGAAAACAAAGGCAATCACAGACATACTTGTCAAAAACAGAGACAAGCTGTTACTCTTTCTGAAAAACTTCAATTCTGAAAAGAAGGATGACGAGCTTTTTGCAGTTGAGAAGAATTTTGTTACCGAGCAAATTGAAAGCTTGCCGAGAATTGTGCCAACAAATTCTGGAAACGAGAATGATCATTATTCAAGCCCGAATGTGGCAGCCCAGAACGTATACTCTCACACCAAAAAAGCCCTCTCGTCATCATCTTCCGCAGCGGAAATTCATAGATCTGCAGGTGATCGCTAGCCGACTGAGAACCCTCAAGTTGACAAACTACCTTTTTTTAGCTTGAGAGAAGAAATTTTTTATTCTCCTTATGGGGATCAATGACCCTTCACGATTCTTTATGATCTACATAATAACTACACCACGAATGATTCATGAGTTTAGTAGGGAAGTAAATTTATCAAATTAGCCATTACACGGTTCTGATTCAAATGGTCTCGGTGCTGGCAAAATAATCATCCCAATTAAAAGTTGAGATCTCGTTGATGTAATAGTATTCACCTTGTAACCGTTGATCGACACATATTGCTCCTTCTATCAGTAGGTTATTGATGATTGATTGGACTATCAAGTAATTGACATTGAACTCTTTAAATGTTTGTATTTCCAAAACTGATAGACCATGGGATTGTGATTTCAGCAATTCAATTAGTTTGTTCGAGATGGAATTGGAGCTGATTTTTTTCTTGCAGACAACATAGAACTTATCTTGAGTAATCTTTCTCGCGCTACTTAGTGGTGCTGATTCTGCTAGAGAGTGCATTGGAATTTCAAGTAGTTTTAAGTTCAAATTCAGTCTTTCAAAAAGTTGCACTGCCTCAAAAAGTTCCGATGGTGATATGAGATCTATTCCTCTTGCTTGATTGTACAGCGAGTATAGTTCATATAAAGTGACAATTCCGTTATTTTTATCTAAAATGTTCTCGTCCATCAAAAACTCATATAATTGACGAGATAATTCTTGAATGTAAAGTTGTGCAGAGTTCCCATCCGAGTTTGACTGAGTTCGCTTCTTTAGAGTCATCAAACTAGAGAAGTTTGATGAATTGGTATGGGTGTTTGAGAATTCATTTTTGGTCAATATGTTGTCTAGTATTTTGATAGAGTTCTTTGAATTATGAAGGAGCTCTAGATTCTGGTCTATGTCTTTAGTTGAATGTTTTGCGTGCATTAAAACGTTTTGGTATACCTGACTGAGTCTTATCAAATCTTTGCCTTTGTCCATCAAGTTCTCCAGATCTTGAAGGGAATTGTTCAACATCATTGATGTCTCGTAACTTTTCATTGAGCTGTATGCTTGTAATCCGTGGATTCCTGTGTTAGTTGCGGTTTCATGTTGCGTGGCGTTCCTTTTGTTGGTCGCTTCCCTTGTGATTGCTTTAGAATCTGAGTTACCGACGTCCAACTCGCCCTTGACCAACTTGACAGACCCCTTGTTGACTTTGTTGTCCATTTTCGCTTTGTACCAAGTAGCCTGTTCAATTGCTTCGGTGAGTTTTTCGCGGAAGCTCTTCGCACCTCCATTTCTGAAGCTCAATTTGATGACTTCTGGATGAACATCGTCGTCATCTGTATAAGGCTCAGTTTCAAGTACTAAACACAATTGAGAATCTTTTTCATTTGTATTAGACTTGATAGTATCGGTGTTAGCCAATGGAGAGCCGCAAATCTCGCAGGTGGTCATCGACATATGGTTTATGAAAGTACATTGCGGACACGGTGAACCATCGAAAGAGAGAAGATCTATTTGACTGGAAACAGGTAACGTTGATTCAGCTGTTCCAGTTTTGTCTATGAGCTTTCGGATCATATCACTGTCAGCCTTGACGCCGCACGTTTTGCACACGGGTAAATACGATTGATCAGACTGTAATAATTCGGCCTCGGTAGCCTTTGTGACGTTTGAAAAGTAGCAAATGGGACACACCCAATTAATATCGCAATATACTTTGTTACCTGGACGCTTTTTGTCTTTCTCGTTATCATTTATGAAGCTTTTTTTGAGACGTAATATGATCTTAGGACTGGATTTGAAAAAACCGGCATAGGAATCAATATCGTCTATTGCCAGGAGATTAAGTGCCAGATGTGGAATCTTCTTGCTGGATTTTGAGGTATCATCTCTGATGTAGATGATTCGTTGATTAGTCAGATAGACACGGCCATTTTGGTACTCTGTCAACTTGTAGTCTCCCTGATAAAGCCCTATATTGCTTTGAATGATGAGATAATGTTCGTTGGTGCGCAGAACTGGTCGTCCACTTGTCGATACATCAGCAGACGACCAGTAATTGGAAGTTATTGTGGTGTGCATTCAACAGCGCGGGACAAAATCGAATCGAAGATTGGTTGAAAGATAGGAGAGACCCCTCGATTTGTGTGGTTTGGAATTATACATCAAGCTAGATTTTATGTTTTGCGTCGATTACTCTCTTTTGCGTCTATAGTCTTATGGCTGTGCAAAAAAACTAAGTTACTTTAAAGGGAGAAAAGTAAACAAGAATCGCGAGCCTTGGGGTTTATCAACCAGCCATCTTTTCTAATTTTTTTTTCTTAGATCATCATCGGTGATCACTACAGATCAGTACAAGCCAGAGCAATACAAGTGTTTGAACTAGTTATTCTCCCAGTGACAACTCAACAAACAATCTACACCAGATGGACGCCTTTGCGCTCAGTACCGGGACTACAGGGTCAAAAATCTACCAGCCAAGTAATCAGCTTGTGGTGGTGGTTCTCAAAGCCCAGGATCTTCCCAATAAGAGAAAACTAGATAAACAATCGCCCTACTGCGTGGCACGGATCCAAGATCAGGTTCAACGGACGAAAGTTATTCCTCGTGGTGGACAGAATCCTGTTTTCGATGACGAAATGTGGTTCTCTCTCGATAACGTGGAAGGTTCGACTATCTCGTTCTGCATTTACCACCAACTGAAGAAAGATGCTGAACTCGTTTGCAAAGCCGATATTGACTTTACTCCAGCTTTGAGACGTTCTGTTAAGGAAGGTTACGATAGTTGGTTTCCACTCGAGTATAATGGCAGACCTGCCGGACGAGTTTTCCTGGAAATGACGTACTATGCTTCGGCTACTTCTGTACCAGTTCATGTGGACAACCTGCTTCGAAGCAGCGTTGGCCTACCTGAGGACCCAATGAAGAGGTCATCCAGTCCTACAAAACCGCAAATGTCGATGATCTCTTCGGTTCATCAGGAGTTACCTGAGCTTCCTGATTTGGAAGCAGAGCCTGCTCCAGCCCCAAGTCGTCCACTGACTCACGAAGGGGAGCATGAACACGAGGGCGAGAAAACTTGGATGTCTCGGATTTTGGGCTCAGCATCAGCATGGAACATGCCATCGATTTTCAGCGGTAAACCAACAGCAGCACCTGTGTCAAACAACGATCCATTTGACGACCTCGATCTTGAGGTTCAAAACAACAATCTCCGCCACAGACTTTTTTCCGAGTCGAGCGATGATGACTCGAGTGATGATGAATTCCGCACGCCTCGTCAAAGTCCAGTCAAGCGTGACCGTAACGAGGACTTTAAAGTCGGCCAAAAAGTAGCATTTCGCTCGTCCGTGGCCAGCAGTAGTCGGCCACTTTTTGAAGATAGTGACAGTGACAGTGACAGTGACAGCGATAACGATAGCAGGAGCAGTCCTGTTCGTACGTTTGCTCCGCAAAGACGTATGATTTCGACGGAATCAGAGCTCAGCTCGATGAGAGATAGTTTCAGAGAAAAACCATTGCCAAGTCCAACTTTTACATATAAGGGTCCCCCAGCGCCACCTGCACACAGAATTCCACTCACGCCGTTGGATAGATCGGTTAACGATCAGCGCTCGCCGGGAGGGGAGAAGAAGGGAAAGATTATGAGTTATTCAGAAATTAGAAGAATGAATAGGGTGAGGTGAACCACAACGAATCATGACAAGCTAAGCAAGTCGTGCGAGTCATTTACTTGGCGACTGCTGGGCACGGCTATCCCTGCTAGCCGTAAACTCTACCCAAACGCTTCGGTCGCCTTTGCGCTACAAGGTGCGAGGTGCAACAACGACTCGTTTTGCTTGTCGTTTGTGACAGTGTATAACAGACGGGATTTTGTATATCGTAATTAAAAATGGTAATTAATGGTGGTACGGAAAAACAGATGAGTAAATAGAGAGAAAATGAGTCGGATGAAAAGCTCAATCCTTAAAAAAACGACTCGTAAAGAACTCTGGACGTTTGATATTTGCTCAGAAGGCTGCCTCTTCATCTCCATCATCTTCCTCTCCATAATCGTCACCATCATCAAAGTACTTTTCGGCATTGTAATCATCATCTTCTTCCTCTTCAAACTCATCATCCTCCTCTTCGTCTTCCTCCTCTACATCACCAGCATCGTCATCATTCTCGTCCATGTTATTGAGACGTTCCATCATTTGCTTTTGTTTCTCTTCCTCACTGAGCTTGATCATGTGAGTAAGGTCCTTATCCTGACCTTTCGAATAATTTGACAACGCCAAAGACTTCTTTTTGCGACCTTTGCTATTCTTTCCAGCAATAACAGACTGTAACTCTTCAGGGAAGAAATCGACAGTGAATGGATGGTCATCGATCGACCTTTTCACTGTGATTTTCTTTCTATATCTATCTGAGTATCTCTTTAAACCATCGTTAACACCTCCTTCCAAGTACATTTTTTTGCTGTTTTCAGAAGTCAAACTCTCCAAAGTTCCTGTATAGAATGAGCTGTTGCGCATCAGTTCTGCAAAATTGAGAAACTGACTAGAAGTTTCCTCTTCAAGCTCTGTAATCGCACCACATACTGGAAGAGGATATTTCAAACTTTCTTTGCTCGTCGACTCATTAATATCCGCAAAGTCCAGTCCAAAAGGCAGTGGCGTGCGCTTAGCCTTGTCTCTGAACGACATCGCGTGGGATCGATCTAATAATGTGTTGAACTAGTTGAAGCTAGGTGAATGTACTCCCTGAGTAGATCTGAAAAAAATAGAGAAAAAGATTTTTTACAAAATGCATCTGTGGCGGTGCAAACTGGAAACTGAAATCTAAGTTTAAGGCGTGAGTCGCTGCGCTAAAAACTACTTCAGAGAATGTCTAAGACACTTTCTGGGACATCCAAAAGAGTCATATCCATAAGCTTGATCGAAAAACTCTCGAAGTAAACCACCTATGCAGAGATATCACCAAAAACTTCATTCACCATCTCACCATCAAGAGCTACATTTTTACATTAGCAGCATCGCTAGTTAGGTGGCGCAGCATACTTAACTAGCACACCCTCTACCAAGTTCAAATGCAAACTTTTATACATTTTTGTCACACTGTAAACTCCAAACTCACTGAACATTCACTGAAGTATCAGTACTTGCTTGGGAGTCACCACGGAATCATATATAAACCCAAGACTCGCCTAAGACTCTCCAAGGACTCACTCATGACTCGCTTTGCTTGTCATTTATCATTCACTCCTCAAGTAACTCCTTTATTTCGTCATCACTGTCGTAACCATCTTTCTTTTGAGCCAACATTGCAGCACGTTCCACTTCTTGCTCGAACAGTTTCTTTTGATTATTAACTCTCTTTCTAGTCTTCTTACCCCATCCCCATGAGTTCTCACTTGCTTGGATAGCAGTAACCTCTGAAACATCTTCTGGACGATCGATCAAACCTTGCTCCTTCTTCTTCTTATCATTTTCTAGTTGAACACGAAGTTGTCTTGCCTTCATGTAGGTCATGGCCCGTTGTCTGAAAATGATGTAACCTCCCACTATCACCACCAGTCTCAAAAACTTGTACACATCAAACTCCTCCACAAAATTATGATAAATATTACTGAAATTGATCATCTTGTATGTCCCTATGTTACTAACTTCCACCGATCGTAAACTAAAATCATAACTGATAAACATTTTTCATCAGAACATCGCCGTTCATTTTCGAGGAAAAAATTATCAAATCAAGCTCGCGTCTATCGACGTGAAATCAATGCGTCGCATGCGACAAGTTTTCTGTTGCGTTGGAAAATCACTTTACCCCTGAAGCTGGTCTCGAGTTGTACATCTGCAGGAATCAAATCAAACAGGTTGTATCTTACCAATCCAAAGCACTTGGGTAATCTGGTTGAGCCCATCCGCAATGCTTAATCAATATTCATTATCGTCTACAAATAAAAAAGCTACTTTTTAATAATTAAGTTTCATCCAACTATTGTTTAAATCATTCCTACATTGTCAGTTATGTAATTGCAACTCTTACATCAAGGCAAACCAACCAACTGTACTTGTCGTCAGTATTCGTTCACTACAATTCATCTTCATCACTTTCAAGCCCGTCATATATCGATTCAACCGGAAAATTACCCTTTTCAACCACAACAGGCTTGACAAACGACCCAAAATTAGGCTTGCAGGTAAAGTACCTAGCTCCTTTAACAGAGCCATCATTTTTACCAAAAGGTTTATCAAGTTCCACACCAACCCAAACGTTTTCACCTTTGTCGATCTCCTGAATTGGTCCAACATATCTAATTGTACCTAAACGTTCCAGATCTGTTGGATCAGATGGATTTGTTATTTTACAACGGTCACCTAAAGAGAGAGATTTAGATTTCTCCAAATTTTTTGTTATCATATTGTCCTTCTGAGCTTTGAAATTCGGATCATATCTTCCTAATTTGTTTTCTTGCTTCCATTTTTTGACTGTGTTGGACATTTTGTCATACTGTTCCTCGTCCAGTTTGTAAAGACCTTCATTTGAGTCATCTTCAATCAATTCTTTCTCTAGCTCATGTAACTCAGAATCCTCATTTGTGTTCTCTATATGGATCCGAGTGAATGGCACTATAGGGAAATTTGACAAATTTGTAATTTCATCCCTTCCGATTGCCTTGATCTCTGTTCTTTCGCTTGTATCTCTGGTTTTATACACCCACACACGTTGATCTGTTGTAGGAATTCCAGTAATCTGTTCCATTCGTTTCTTGAAATATTCAAGTGTCCAACTTGGTGATATTCTTCTTTCCGAAGACGTTAAGTCTGACGTCACATAAACACTGAGGTCATCCATTGTATCAAAGAAGGTCCATAGGGATATCCTGAGAAATGAAGTAATTGATTGTGTTTGTTTACAATTCAAATACTTTTTTAACACCAGAAAAAAAATTCTTATCACGAAATAAATTGAAAAATATTCTATTGAAGACGGGCCTTTCATACAACACAAGTTACCAACTCCAACCGAACATCTTTAACATGGCAAAGGCACAAAAAACAACGAAATACAAAACTAAACCTCCTCATGGGTTCTCTAAAATCGAACCGACGCTAACAAAATTCAACGCTAAAATGAAAGAAGCAGAGACCAAACCAATTCAAATGCATCGACCAAAACATGAAAGTTTATGGGAAATACACCAAATAGCACACCAGAGATCGAGATACGTTTATGAGCTTTATTACAAGAAGAAGATTATCAGTCGAGAGTTGTATGACTGGCTATTGAAAAATAAACTAGCAGATGGGGATTTAATCGCAAAATGGAAAAAGCAAGGCTACGAAAATCTTTGTTGTCTTCGATGCATACAGACAAAAGAAAACAACCAGGGAACAACATGTGTTTGTAGGGTTCCAAAGGCTAGTTTCAATCAGTCCAGTGAAGCAAGTTCCAGCAGTAATAGTGTTCAGAACGTTAAGTGCATGAACTGCGGTTGTCGAGGATGTGCAAGTACTGATTGATTGATTGAGTTGAATGGCATAGAGGTCGGTGGATGGAGTAGCGGATGGATTAGTGGATGGTAGATATGATCATTACCTATGTGTATTACTAGTTAATTATGATAATATTAAAAAAAAGTTATGAGCCCAGGCCGCGCATCGAAATTCTGCAAAATGAAAAAGGTTGAAAGACAAGAGATGGAATGAGTATTACAGAAGAAGAAGAGGAGGTTGAGCTTGACAATTTAAAGTATCACAGTTATGGAGGTAAGTTTGACACAATGTTGATTTGTGTTTATTTGGGTCATACTAACACAATCTAGAACCAGCGAAACGATCAGAATAAACAGAAACAAAAGAGAGACAAGGTCGACGGGCCAAAAAGAGAAGCGATTCTTAACTTACAAAAATATCAAGACAAGAAAATCACTGTCACGTTTCTTGGTGGAAGAAAAGTGACCGGTATTCTGAAAGGCTTTGATCAGCTCATGAACTTGGTTATTGACGAGACAGAGGAATCATTGCGGGATCTTGAAGATGAGTCTGTACTTACTGGAGAAAAACGTTCGCTTGGATTAGTTGTGATCAGAGGACCATTGTTGCTCACAATTTCGCCATTTGATGGCTCTGAGGTTATAGAAAATCCATTTCAAACTCAAACGCAAGAACAACCAGTATTCTGATTGAACCGTATATAGATGTGTCGCTGTGTGTTAGTTTTATTTCAGCTTTTAATATGTATGAACGATCATCGAGTGAAAGACAATTATGTGATAGTTGAGGGGATCGAGCTGTGACGAGTAGGGTTTGATGTAGGGATATATAAGAGGAGTAGAAAAGATGAAAAATGACGGGTGAAGGAAGATGATGAGAGAAATTCTTCGTCATTTATTTACTTTCCGTCACTCACATACGTATTGCCTTAACACACAACTCGTTGAATGAGTCCTTTACTGGTCATTCCCTTGTATCAGGTCCGCCTGCTCGCTTTGTGTTTGTCATTTCCTCGACATTCTAACATCCTTACACCACGTATTATCACCATCTTATCAAACTTTGATCCTGAAAATTTGATCTTGATAAACGTATAATTCAGCCACAGTTCAACACATTGATTGTCATGCCATGATAACTAAAGATGTCTACAAACCCAGCCGAGTAGTTGCAGCTTACTTTGTGAATGATCGACTGTTTGTTTTTCTTTTGAATTCAGTGAAGATTTTCAATTGTTCAAATGATTATGAACTTATCTATGAGCTACCATTTGTTGGACAAGTCAAATATGTGTCCCGAATACCTTCAACCAGCAAGAAAAGGCCAGATAATTTGGTTGTTGAGATAAAAACGAAAGGTGAATCCGAATGCCTTGTCTTTTATTTCGTAAAAGGCAAAGAGTTGTCGGTCGCTGAGGCGGAAATACAATTTATAAACGACAACTGGAATGAGACATCCACTTTTGTTGGAAGGTTCCGTGATTCTCCGTGCCTGATGACAGTTGATGTAGATTTTGAAGAGGCTACAGCTGTTTCTAGGGAGGGATGGGAGTCAATGGATGGCCGTTTGACGTTGGGTAAGATCTATTGTAAACAGCTGGCAAATGGTGATGTTCTACCTCTAGTATTGAGTAGAAGTATTTTATCCATAGACATGATGTTTGGTGTGGCGTTGGTTAACACTAAATTTGAGAACCACAAGGCAGCAACAACTCAACGAATCCCCTTACAAGATAATCTGGTCCATACCATGATTAAACTGAGCAGACATGTCGCTATCATCATCTCAGATGGCATATATTTTTTTTGCGAGGAAGCAGGCATTATCTATTCGGACTGCATTGATAACTTGAAAGTGGTTAACAGATCTCTCATAAAGATTGACACTAATGACAATAAATTACTGACTGCTATTACTATCATGAGCGGACAGAAAATTCTCGTTTGCGATGAGTCTGCAACAATGTACCTTTGTGAACTGGACGCTAAACAACCTACAAAAAACAGTCCAGATTTCCATCTGAAAAGTTTCAGTATAAAAAAGCTAGGATTAGTTACAGTTGCTCACTCTATAGTACCGTTAGGTCAAGACTGCTTTTTTGCTGCGTCGTCAAGCTCACCATCTGTGATATTCAAAATAATCGACAGTGAGAGAATTGAGATTTTAAAGTTTTTAGACTCTTCTGGTTTGAGAGCCAAAAGACCAACTACTCTTTCCAATAAGCTTAAGTTCGCAATCACAGATGATGAAATCAGGAGCACAGGACATATTGCGCTTTGTTTCAGTGACTATAATTTCAGCAGCATCGTTAAAACCCCTGTGGGTCCTTATTCCCTGAAGTCGCAAGAGGCGAGCTTTGAGGAAAGACCTTTCGATATCGGTTTGATTCACAAAAACAAAGTTTACTTGCAATCAATAAATGGAGACGTTCAAGTTGGAGATCCGGAAACGTTATCGTTTGAACCGAACACAGACTTCAAGCAAGCAATTGGTGACTCTGTCTTGGCTGTTTGTGGAAAATTTGTTGTCAAACAACGTGGAGTATTGGTTTTGCATGGCCTGAAAGTTAGCACAACAATGATTCTCGAAGAAGATATAGTGAAATATGATGCTACAGGAAAATACATAGCCGTCAGCTCGCTATCAACTTTGTTTGTTTTTCAGCTTACCACAACTTTGAAAGTTGTACTCAAAAAAGAGATTGCGGATATTAGACAATTGAAGGTGTTTGAGCAGTCAGACTGCCTGAGTTTGCTGATATCAACTGACGAAAAACTCATTCTTTTTGATTTAAAAGCTGGTTCAGAAGTTGATCAAACTGATTTTGTAATGCCGTCAAGCCCAATCACCGCATTGAATTTTATGAGTTCTAAAGAATATTTCGTTTGTACGATAGATCATCAGTTGATATTATATAAGAAAGGGAACTATTGTGGAACCATCGCTGGAACTTCTGAAAGTCTGTTTTTGGACCTTATTAGGTTTAAAGACAGCGTTTTGGTTGGGTACAATCCAAGAATGAGTTACATGCTTCATGTTTCTGAATTTGGTTTGAATCAACATCGACTATTAGATACCTGTGATTGTACAAAATTGGTACCATACAACAAGAAATCGATACTGGCCATGAAACAAACTACTGTGAGCAAGATCCAATGGAAAAATACCGACAACAAATCACATTCGTTACATTTCAGAGGACAGATAGACAATTTGAAATTGGTGAGTGGTTTTTATCGGAATTATCTCATTTTCAATGACAAGCTGTCAGTGTTTTTGATTGATTTTGATGATTTTAAAGTTTGTGACAAGATAAAGGTCAAAAAAGTATGTTTTCTGGATACATTAGAGTTACCAAAGGTGAATGAAAGTGACAACTTGGGAAGCAAGTTTGGAATCTTTGCATTTTTGTCTGACCCTTATAAACCGATTGGTAAACTTGGGCTTGAACGATTGGAACATCCATTGATTGCAATTAACAGAGATAATCGTTTGCAATTTATCTCATCTTGCAAGCTCAAGAAAAACTGTCATCCTCGTTGGAAAAAGTTCGATCTCGGTGATCATACTTGCTATTATTGTGACAAAGAAATCTTTCACTATTATGTTGACTTTACTAGGCAAGGTAAGTATATGGTGAAGATCCGCACAATAAATAATTCAGTTTCAAGGAATCGGCATATATTTCCTCTTACTTCGGGAACTTTCGCTCTTGCACAGAACGACCGACCGCCAATTGAGTGTTCGGTCCATAACAATGGCACAGCGGATCCAAATCTTGAAAAGGAACTCAAGGCCAAACACAAACCCTTCTGGTTGGGAAACCGAAGGTATGGTGAAATTGAAACCGGGGGAATATTTCGTTGTTGGTCTCAAAACGGAAGGCATAAGATGGAGTATACTTTTGGAGAAGAAATAGACCGAGTGATTCCATTTTCGATCAAAAACAACAGAGATTTAATCTTTTCACCACAGAATGACAGCGTTCTTGTCGTGATGAAGAATGGAGAGGTCAAAATGGTGGAAATTGGGAGAAATTTCGATAGCTCGATGGAGTTGAAAGAAGACCAGGAGGAAGAAGATTCGGAGCTTGTAAGACTTAGTGGGGAAGAAAATTGACAATGAAAACAAATGAGACAAGTATTCCTTCACTTTTAAAATTTCGTCCGCAGAAAAGGCTATATAACCTATTGGCTCATAGTCACTCAGTTTGTCGTTCGGAAATCAGCTCACTCGGTCACCATTTACTGGAACTCGCTTCGGTAGTGGTCACTTTATGTATATATACAGCTTTTCCTCTTTTGTAATGAAAACTGATTTGATTATCCCCTGTATGTCACTCGCCAACGGAAACTCCAAAGACTTTGTCAAATCATAGCTATCATTGGTTGTAGAGAGAACCAATGATTTACTTTGCGGATTAAATTTCAACAAGTAATCATTTCCATTTTTTAATTGTGAATCCACCTTTAACAAAAATTTATATTGATCTTTGGTGTCTGAATCTTCCAATTTCTTAAAATCGATGACGAAATTCACTTTTGGCAGTTTCAATGGCTCAGCTGCTTCAGTTATTGGCTGTGATTGTAGTTTTTGTATTGATTTTTGTTTTGATTTTTGATTTGATTCAATGGACATGTCTCTAATTTCTTCAATGAGGGGACGTTTAACTTGACCAGTTTGCTCTGTGATACCAAAAAGACCTGGAAGTTCGTCAGTATTGTCTGGAATGATTTGTTCTTCAGCAAACCGTTTCGCTTCGATGACACCGAGAGCCTCGTTCTGTGTAAGCTTTCTGTTCAACTCTTCTAGATCTGCTTTTTCATTCTCAAGAGCCGTCAAATCAACTTCTAAGTCAATCACTGTACCCATATAACTTCTTTTTGGGAGAACCATAGTCTGCCTGTCAATTATGAAACTGTCCCCAACTCTAAACTCCACTGCGTCGAAACACCATTCAATAAGAATCATCTTGAGATCATTATTCATAAGACACCATTTGATTGGTTTTTCGTTGACAACGCAGTCAATTATCAACGAATGGTTACCCTTTTTGTCCTTATCGTCTCTCAGCTCTGGGGATGTGAGGATAGGAATCTCCCACTTGTTATCCACAATTAGCGGGAAAATAGTTTCAGGATGAAATGCTTCATCTTTTGCGTCTTTGACAAGCGGATTTGTAGCAGGTGGAAGAGGAACAATGGGATGTGCACACACGTTTATAAAAAGTTTTGTCCCTGGTGGTGAATGCTTGTATGAGGTAAACAGTTTAGTTTTGATAACAAAAACTGGTTTTGGGGTTATCTTTTCTAGCTTATGCAACGACTCAGGCTCCACAGCCAGAGAACAGACTCTTTTCTCGCTTATTGGAGTAAGAAACGACATTTGCCTTCGAGAGCTTCCCCTTTCTATACCCTCCCTCAAGTCAAAATTTTTTAGTGGGAAAAGTCTCGCTTAAAAAAATATTCTCGTGATTTTGATTTAGTTTTTTGTAGGGCTCCTTTTTTTCTATTAGTTTATAATTTTCTTATCTTTGCCTTCTTTTCATCGTTTGAAACAGCTATAAGAATTTCAACATTCAACCTGTGAGCCACACAGGATTTTATTGAAAAAATCAGTCGAAAGCTGCTCCAAAACACTCATTTGCCAGCTTCATTGAGCCAAAACGCTCGCCGTCCGCGATAAAGTGGGCTTCATAACAATGTCAGACATTAATTCGGAGGGCCAACAACAATCTCATCCATTACATCCAATACTCTCGTCTTCATCTTCTTCGGAAACAAGCCGAAATGTATCTCCATCAGCCTCATCAGGTACAGAAAGAGCTCCAAAAACGCCTGTACCTTCTCTAACGGTAAGTACTGATCCCACAGGTCCCACTGAGCACAACGAACTCAACGATTTCACAGGACCCAATGACTTGTTGGACACTCCAAGCGCTAGCCAAGCAAGACAAACGAGATCTTCTACAATGGACTCCTCATTAAAATCGCCAACAAGAAAGAACCATTTGAGAACTCTCAGCATTACAAGCACATCGTCAACAAACTCAACAATTACAGGACCTTCACAATCAGTTCCAGGACCTCCAAACAGCAGTAAAAAAATGGGAATAAACCTTGGTCTAAACGTTTTTGGTGGAGTGAACACACAGCCAGTAAAACCGCCAGCCTCTAGTGGTCTTATGCCCGCTGCTGCAGTGGGGGAAAAGAAGTCTGAGCTCCCGGCGTCACCTAAAACGCCAGTTGCCAAACATTCATCTATCTTTGTCGCAGATTCCGCCAAAGCGAAAGCTGTAGGTGACAGATCGCCTGAAGAGCTCTCGGACAAGCTCAGATTGCTCGCATCAAAGGAAATGGCTGTTCTCGAGCTCAATCAGCAGATCAAAGATTTGGAGTTGAAGAAGAAAGAGCTAGAGTTTGAGCTGCAGGATCTCAAAATCGGAATCGAAAGACAGCTTGTTCAGCAGATCAGTGGGCAGCAATCGCGGCAGAAAACCGCCGGAGTGTTTGATAAACATTTTCCCCGCTCACCGTCAAGTATGCAGAAACAACGCATGCAACCAATCGGATCATCTATCGATCCCCTTTTGGACGACAGTTATTCGCCAACAACTCCACCTCGCTATGGGCAGACACAGGAAGATCAATCCAAAGGTTCTTGGTTTGCCAAACCTCTCAATTTCATTCAACAGTTTGATAACTTGATCTATCAGGAATTTGAGAAATTGCACCTTCCAAGTATCGTAGATGAAACGTCTTCCTCTGCGCAGAAGGTTCAACAAAACACATCACCAAGCAATTCCAGAACAACGTCTCCCCTTGATTATGCAAAGCCGAAGTCTTCAACAGGTGAAAGGCCTTTGGTCGCGTCAGACAGCTCCGAATCATTCGATAAGATTGATCCTAGCGAGGCCGGAAGACCTATTAAGTCGCTAGCAAACGAAACAGCCCATTCTCGGACGAATGAAGTGATGCAGTCAGTCTCATCACATTTGTGGTCTTTTGTGAATGAGGTGAAGAGTAATTTGCTAGTGAACGAGGAGCTTTCAGCAACATCCAGCCCATCTCCAAAAAAGTTTCGCACACCTTCATTTTCCAACCGCCAAACTTATGGATTACACACAAAAAATAAGAGAAGACCGTCCACCGCCACGGCCGGTACCAGCAAGAAAAATGAGAATTTCATGAACGTTACAATCGACAAGGATGATACATCGTTGATGATGAGCTCTGTTTCTGCTGATGATCCATTGTTCAAAAAATATGTTGAGATGAAAGAACTCCAAGGGGCAGATAAAGAACCTGAACAATTTGATGAAGTGAATGACTCTGATTTGTGGGATAGCAATGTCGAGATTTCTGATATATGACGCGGGCAGGACCCAGATTACTTCTACGTAATGAGTATTATGCGGAGAATCCGTTTTATTTTATTTAATAATTAGTGATGAAGTAGGGTTTTTGTCAATATACAAATGATTAAATGATTTACATGCTGATCACGAGTAAAATAAGTACCAAGAATCACTTTGACTGATTGAACAAAGTCTTTTTCAAAGCGATAATTTCGTCTCGAAGTTGATCTCTTTCTTGACTAACGATGAAGAGATCTGCCTCCAAGTCTCTGATCTTGAAGCCATAACGTGTATCTAGCTCATGGTCTTCCTCCTCTTCCACTTTGGCATCATCTGGTGTTTCGGATGGTGAATTAGTAGAATTCGAGACAGTACGCTTTTTGAGTTTCAATTCATCCATCTCAGCGGTCAATACTTTGTTAGCTTCTTTTTGTTTCTCCAATTCTTTTTGTGAAAGGGTCAATGCTCTATGAGTGTTATTCAAAGATGCAAGAGATTTTTTGTAAGAATCCTCAACCTCCTTCAATTTCAAAACGTTTTCATTCAGTTGAGAGTTAAGAGAGTCAAAAGTAGACGTCTCAGTCTCTTTGATCTGCAAAAGTTCATCCACTTGTGACTGGAGTTTCTCAATAAGTTCGTCCTTGGGATCTTTGGACTCAGCAGTAACATCGCCAGTCGAACCATTGTTTCCGATAGACCTGCTTCCATTTTTCAGTGTGCTTTTACCACTCAGAGCGTTCACCAATACATCGACATTATTAGTGAGCTGAGCAACGTCGTCACGGAAACTCATGCTGACTGGCTGTTTCGTAGTAACGTCATCGACTGATGAAGCAATGTCACGTTCCTCAACATTGACACCATGGAAACATTTTAAATTCTCAAATTCAACCTCCAACGACTTGTATTTAGCTTCCATTTCGTGTAGTTGTTTTTGCAAATTAGCCTCCCCAATAAGTTTAGACTCCATAGCTTCAACTGTAACTTGTTGGCTCTTAATCAATGAGTTCAAACCTTCCAACTGAGAAGCCCACTCTTTAGAAAGAGTTTCGTAATGCTCGATTTTTTGGTTTAATGAATTATTTTGAGAGGTGAGCTGTGTAAGCTGGTTTTCAAATTGGATTCTGGCTCTTGGGGTAAGTTCAGTAAGTTCAGCTCCAACAGACTCAGATTTGATCTCTCTACTCGAATCCTTACCATTCTCAGTTGAAGAATCAGTCAAAACCGCTGCTGACTCCTGTGCTGGCACAGATTTTTGCACGGAACTGGTCTCTAGCTCCTTCACCTTATTGGAAAGCTCGAGTTTTTCAGATTCAAGTTGCGTGATACGCTCATTGGCTTCAGTGATCTTTTCCCTCATTTCCAACTTGATTTGTTGAAGCATTTTTGCCATACCTTGAATCTTCTCTTCATCATGAGTCCCTGGTGTTCTCAACATTGAACCGTTTCCTGGAGTCACAGGGTTACTACTCAGAGCTGGCGTCACTGGCAACGAGCTTCGAGGAACAGGTTTTGGTGTAGAGTTCTCCCCTTGAAGGTTTCCGGCTTCAGGAGTACTGGAAGGTGAAACAAGTCTTCTTTCCGACTGAGTTTCCACATCTTCCTGCTTCATCGTTGTTGGGATCATTGGGGAAGCCAGCTCTTTAGGCTTGTTTTCGCCAACAGAAATGATTCTCAAAGGATGAGTAGGTTTGCTATTAGGAGTATCTTCCATTGCTCTATTCATTTGAGGGGTTCCTTGCGGGGTTCCTTGAGGACTTTTCAACTCATTGTCGAATTCCGCGGTCATTGGTGTCTCGATCATTGGATTTCTGAACTTCTCGTCATCAACAACATCAGAAGGCTTTGTGTTGTCTTCAATTGCCAAATTTGGGACCTCACTTTCTTCGAAAGTAGCAGTTTCGTGAACCAATGGGGTCGACGCAGTGAACGTTTCTTCCGGATTGATTTGCTTTTCGTAGGCAGCTTCGTCAAGATCGGCCGCTTCATCATCCGTGCCATCACTAACCTCCTCATAAATGCCGTACTGACTTGCTCTGGAAGGAGCATGATTCAAATGCGCAGCTTCGTTGAAACTGCTGAGAGTCTCATTAGCGTCAACAAACTCCTGATCTCCAACTTGAACTTCCTTTGCTGAAGAATGTTCAAGTTTTTTAGGTTGAGTTTTATTGAACGCAGCCACCTCCATAAATTTAGTAAGTAACGTGAGGTCAAACTCATAGATAACGGAGCTTGGATATTCAAATTGAGAATCTTGGATCAGGCTGTTGGTAGTTTCCGAGACATTGGTGAAATCTCTGTCATTCTGGTCACCACCCATGATAATCAACTTTTCGTTTAATGTGTCCACAGTAAGTGAGTGGCCACATCTTGGTTGAGGGTAATTTGGCAAGTTGGATATAATTTTGAAACAATTAAAGTTGTTGAGATCAATAATGAATAAATCACCACTTGTTTCTCCATTCAAGGTCTTTCCTCCGTAAATGAACAAAAGATTTTGATACAATGCAGCAGAGTGGTCCTCCAAAGGTGGGGGTTTGTAGGTTCCATGCAACTTACACTCTGACCAGGTCTCAGATGAAGCATCAAAACACAAAAGACTATCATAAATTCTCATTCCATCACTACCTCCATAAACAAAAAGCTTGTCATTATAGGCAGTCATAGAGTGATTCGCCAATGCTGGAGGATGAAAATGACCGACTTGAGGTTCTATCTTGACCCAATGTGTGTCTGGACTTCTGAAATTTGACAAATCAAATCTCCAGATGTCTCCCAAATACTCGTCTTCGAGCTGTCCACCAAACACATAAAGGTAACTTAGCCATCTCGTTGGTTCCTCCAGTGTTTCAAAGTTGAGAACAGCTATTTGATGACCGTATCTTCCCTCTGGTTTTGGACCTTCAGGAGAAGTTATGGTCCATTTGAGCGAGGTGATGTTGAAAAAATATAGTTTGTTGTCAAGAACTTGAGTAGAACTGGTAACAGTATCACCGGCAAAAACGATAAATGCATTTCCAATCAGCACGGATGAGTGGCCGATTCTTGGTGTTGGAACACGTTCGAAATTCTCAATTGGTGAAGCAATGTAAGGGTACTCGCTAACACTGTCATTTTCAATTTTAACAGGTTCAATGATCCACATGTCTCCAAACACATTCTTGCCACACAAACCACCCATCAAATAAACTGCTCCTGTTTCTGATGTCGTAGAAGATGCTGCATGGCTGAATCTTGGAAATGGAGAGTTATACAATGTCTTTTTCTTCCAAGGAGTGGCGATTGAAGGCTTTCTCGGCTGGGGAGGAACAGTCGCATTTTGAGAAGAAGGCGTTATTCTTCTCTGAGAGGGAGAATCATTGGAATAATGGGGATCTGAGGTGTGTCTTAACCCCTGATCTTGTGCTATGCTGTTGTTGTTTGATGGGGTTCTCCTTTGGGGGGTAACTTGTCTGCTGGCACTCCCGGTTCCAGTTCCAGCACCGTTGCCAGAAAATTGTCTCAAAGGTGTGTTGTTTGCACTGTTTGAAGAAATGTTTCTTGTATCTGGAGTTGACACGCCTACTGATGGACTCCTGTATTGATTATGTGGCAATGGTGATTGTAACTTCGCCGAGCTTCCAGAAGGTTCTCTGCTTATTTCTTGGCGAGGAGAAGCCCCGTTCGTCGAACTGGAGTCCTGAGAAGAGGATTTGGAGTGTTTGCCCTTCTTTTTGAAAAACGGAGCCATACTGTATCAAGAAGGGGGGACAGGCTGTAGGTTATAAAGGAATGGCACTAAGCGAATCCAAAATCACTTTGATCACCCTGGAAATAATGCTTGCTTGTACGGAGCAATTCCGACGGCTTTCTGGTCTGTTTGGATCAAGTAAACTTGGTTCTTACAGATAAATTGCTAAGTGAAACAAGACAAGACAAGACAGCCAAGCTTATTTTTTTTACCACGAGTAGCAGCCCCTGCAGACGAATTTTTTTGGGGTCGAGGTTGACTGCTCAGCCACATCATCCAAGCGAGCGTGGCGGTGCGGCTTGTGATTATATAAGCATAAAATAAGCGTTTGCGAACGCGAACCTGGAGCTTTTCTTCTCAATTTCTCATAAAAAACACCTTTTGCGTGTTCTCTTTTTTTTTTTTTGGCCTATTATTGACTTTTTCAACCATATTCGTCACGGAACAATTGTCCAGTATCACCAACATATACGAGCTTCTTTAGGTCGGAAAAACGTTTCATTATGTTCATCGAATTTCTCGCAATAATAGGGACAGTCGTCGGCTTCATATCAGTCACCCTCGCTATAGCCTCTGGACTCTACTATCTGTCAGAACTCGTTGAGGAAAATACAGAGTTTACAAAGAGACTACTTAGCAGGTCAATCAAAGCGATCTCAGTGTACTTGGTACTTCTGTGGGTTGTTGATGGACTCTCCTTTAAGTTGATCCTTTTCTCGCTTTTCTCTTACTTCATCTACTACCAAAACCTTAGAAGATTCCCTAATATCAATCTAACCGGACCAAACTTCATCCTTACGTGTATTCTCGCACTTCTCAACCATTACCTTTGGTTTCAATACTTCAACAACCCATACATACCCACCATTGATGAGAGACTGGACCCTTACTTCAAGATGCCTCATTATCCTTCATTCACAGAGATCGCCTCCTTTTTTGGGCTGTGCATCTGGATGATTCCATTCGCTCTTTTCATCTCACTTAGTGCAAATGAAAACACTTTACCAACTAATTTGGCAGATCTTCAAGGTGGAGCATCTCAATCCACCGACCAACGTGTGCAAAAATCCGTTAACCTCGTCAAGTATCTGATTCAACTATCTATCATGAAGACAAACGAGTTATTGAAGCTTCTGGGATTCAGCGTTCAACTGGGAAAGTCTAAAACTACTAGCAATCCAAATGAGCTTTACATCTGATGAGCTTATTTCTTATTCACATGCATATATCTATATAAATAATCTATTCAAATGGGTTAAGAGGTTCTTCTGATTCATTTGGGTCATTTGGTTCTTGTGGTTCTTCCGGTTCCTTTGACTCATCTCCTGCGTAAGACTCCTCACTCACAAATACTGGCGGAACATTACGACTTAAAGAGTCCAACACACTCAATGCTCGGTCTCTAGCAACAGTCAACAAACCGTTTTCGTCAGTATAAAAACCTTTAGACCTACGGTCTCCAGGACTATGCTCCGAGCCTTTAGATGATTCTCTTGAACGGGTCACATTGCGACCTTTCCTATGATGTTTCTCCAAAGTTTTTGTAGTATTTTCTTGTGTGCTTTCGATGTTATTTTGTAATTCTATCAGTTTCATCCGTAACAGCGACAACGACGTTTTTTGCAACAGCAACTTCAAAACCCGGTACGATTTTGCTCTGTCAAGTTTCACAAACTCATCGTTCCTCTTACTATCCTCGTCGTTTGGCTTCTTTGGCTCCACAAAGACAGCAGATCTGTGAAGATAATGAAGCACAGGGATATCGGCTTCAAAACATAACTTTTCATAGAACTGTTCATCGTCAAATTTTGCCAATTTTTGTAGGATGAAGTATAAAGTTGCCATAGAGTGTTGATCCATAGTATCGAAAACTTCATTCAAGTAATTTTCGACTGAAATTTGATCTTCAAAACCGTCATACTTGTCAACAGCTTTGGATTCAGCAGAAATCAATGGTTTATTCAACTCCAAAAGGAAAATCTTCAACAAAAGAATAAGCTTTGTCCTATCTTGATCGGCAACAAAGCCTTTAATGAACTGTTTATTGATCGCTAGTGGATCTCTTTCCATACTCGGATTCTTCAAACCACAATAGTAATCATTTGATTCCATTTCCTCGAGGAATCGTCCCATACATTTGGACCTTAACTGGAAAGCATCAGCCAAATTGTACGGTTGGGCCCACAATTTCTTTATATCCTCTGTCGATTCCTTTGCCATTAAGTCAAAAATATGATAAATCAAAAACGGAACAAACTTGAGTGGCTCAAAATCCTCACCTTCTTGTAAATCACCTTCAGTCACTTTAACTTGCAAAGAGATGTCACAGTTGAACAAGAACGTCGGAATGTTCAAGTTTGGAAAAACTGAATCTTCACTAATGCTGATTTGAGTAAGAAAACCGCTGTTAAGTGGGTTTGGAGTGTAAAGGCCACCACTCGACATATCACTGATCACATGGTAAAACTCATCCAGTTTATTGGATTGTGCGAGTCTCTCTAACTCTCCAGTCAGTTGATCACGAGCAACCACTGAAACAACTGAATTTTTCTTTAGAAACTCGATTAATTCTTGTAATGTTCTGTAAACCATTTGTAATCTTTCAAATTCTTTTCTTTCTATGTTGTTATTTGCTTGAAAGATATCTTTCTCGAGTGTCTCTCTATGCTCCAATAATCCGGAGTACTCTTTGATGAAGAGCTTATGTTTGACTCCATAATCTGTAGCTAGCCGTTCGAGGTAAGATTCACGGTCAGAGTTTCCCCCTAAACCTTTCAAAAAGCTGGAAACAGTATTGGATTTCTTTTTGGCCACCACTTGAGGCATATATTCAGGAAACTTGGTAGTTTTGAGCTGTTTTTCAACTATCTTTTCAACTTGGTTCTCCTCAAGCGCCTTTGTTCTCTGCAAATTGTATGCATTTGTAGCTCTCCTTTTGAGTGAGTCTAATTTATCATGATCAAAGTCAACTAAACTGTAAAATAATGGAGTCCATTCAACGTAAATCTTCTCATCATCAACATTGAATTGGTACTTAACCGACAACTTTTTTGAAGGAAACCTCAAAAGTTTCAATTCATAAAGATGATTTATAATGCTTTCTACCGTCATGTCATCGAAATCAACATCCAATGCTTTTATCAAAGCCTTCACTTTGAAAACGTTGTTGTACGTAGAAAGTAGTATGCGTGCACGTTCTGTTGGGATCTCATCTTCCAGTTTTTTCAGAAACTTCTGGAATTCACTCAAATCACTGAAACTCAGTCCATTATACCCTAATTGAAGACTCTTGAAATTTTGTTGGAACTCTAGAGCCGGTTTGATCATCGTTTCATATTCGGTCCTGTATGGTTCAAAAGAAAGTGGATCTGGCTCATCTGCTGAATTAGGCTCATCTGTTTCTGCCTCCTCTTGTTCCGTAGACTCCAACTTGGTCTTCACCTCTTTGATACGATCCAAAAGCCCATTGAGCTCTTTCGAAAGAACACGGACCTTTTGAAGGGCATTTTCATAATCCTGTTTGCTTTTCATCAACAGCTCCTCAATTTGAGCAATAAATATCCGATAAGAGTTGATAAAGCTTTGTAAAGGTGATATGACTTTAGTATTGAAATCGATGGCAGTTTGGTTTTGAGACTCAATTTCGCTTTCCAGAGCACCTAGAACGTTTCCAAGCACACCAGAGAAAACAGAAGAACCGCCACTGCATTTACCCCCAAGATCTGCTAACGAAGCATCCGTCACACTAACAAACTCTTTATTCTTTATCTCATTGGCTCCGATCAAACAAACCTCACTAAGTTTGTTTAAAACCTTCTCTTGGAAAACCACTAAACGGTCACAGTTGTCTTGCATATGGTCCAAAACAAATCGCACACCATTCGTGTAATTTGGTGACCAATTAGTGTTGTTGAGGTGAACCAATGGAGATGGAATCTTTGTGGGAGGTGCCCGATTTGGCGATGAATTCTCCGACATCGTTGTCATTTCCAGCAGAGAAGAGCTCCTAATTGACAGGTTGTGATGGGGCTCCTGATTTATGCTGGTCACTTATCAGGGGTGGCAGTGAATATACCACAATGATTTCACGAGGAGATCAGTAAATTGTCTAATGACAGCTATCCCTCAACCGTTGGGAAAGGGTGAAGAAAAAAAAGGTACCAGACGTGACATAATAGATGACATAATCAAACAGCCAACACCCTGCACCAGAGCCCGGATTTTTTTGCAGTAACATTATTTGAAACACCTCCACACAATTTAATTTTTTAAGGATAAATAAATATAACAGAACCGAAAAAAAAGGCTGTCGGAAAAAGGATTCATCAGTTTTTTATCATTTGTCAAGGACAAGGTACGCTTCGTTCGCTTATTTACCTGCTTTGCCACTAAGGAAACACTTATCATCACCTACCCGTCTTTTAACTCTGCCACATCCGCGGGTTTCGGTTTTGTGGCGGCGGGTTTGTTGAATCAAAAGAGGCTTATACAACTATTTAGTCGAACTGAGAGATGGGATCGCCAATAGAAATTGAAGTCAACATCGATCGCAGTAGATGGACCACGTTCAGCAACTTGGACCATATTAGAGGAAGGGTAGTTCTTCATGTTAGAGCCCAAACAACTTTGAGTCTTATCTATGTCAAACTGGAAGGTATCAGCAGGACACAAGTGGAAGTTCAAAATGATGCAGATAGCACCAAACCGGTTTCTGAGGTTCACAGGTTTCTCTATGACGTCCAAACAGTGTTTCCGGCTCCAGACCTCGGACACATCAGCTCTGGGAAAGGGTTTACGGTCATGCCCGGAAATTATGAATATCCATTTAAATTTAGGATTCCGGTTCACACAAAATGTCTTCAAATGACCGGAATCACAAACAAAGTACAGAAATATTATTCACGTCGAGGTTCAGGTATTGAACTGGTTTCAACACCTGATATACATACAAAAGAAGTTCTTCCACCGTCGTTGAGCGGGCTTGGCGACATTGCTTCGGTGAAATATTTCATTAAAGCTACTGCAAAACGGCCTGGATTTCTCAAAACCAACAGCAGGTGCTACGAGCCGTTTATTTTCTTGCCAATAGACAGTTCCAGTATGCTTACTTTTGACGACAGACAGGTTTTCACCAGAAGGGATTTCGTGATGCGTAATAAATACCCAGAGGTGGTTGCAGTGTACGAAAGTCAGCCAAGCACCTCAAGCAAGTCCAGTAGATCTACTACACCGACTACACCAGGAACTCCGGAGCTGACAAAATCTTCTACAGGTTTCTTCAAATCGCTCTTTTTGGGCTCTTCATCGTCTCAGAACGTTATACCCCCATCATCGTCTACATCACGTCGATCATCTATTGCCAGTTGTACTGCCAAACAACAGAAAATATCGTACTCGTCAGTCAGACCGAGAGATTTACATGTGAGACCGCTAGATCTGAAGTTAACACTGGAGATTCGATTTCAATATCCGGCATATGTGATACCGATGTCGCCTCCTCCGTACCGCATTTTTCTTTTAACGGAGCTCCCCCCAACAGAGTTCGAACTATTCAACGGAGAAAGTTCCGGACTTGGTCGTATCGATGTGCGGTATCTTAAGGTGGATCTAACAGCAATTACCAAACTTCGTGCTTTTTCGCATCGTCGGGAGCACGTGAAAACTGAGACTATTTTCGAGCTTTTGGATATTGATCATAGTCTGGATTTACGTGAAAGCAAGAAATCTCAAATCAAAAGTGTTTCGGGTGCTCCTTTATACGAGGTCGAAATTCCAACACGTTTATTCCGTGATGCCGTGTTACCGGATCACGTGGCTCCTTCGTTTAAAACCTGTAACATTGCACGAAGTTATTACCAGACGGTGACCATCGGCATTGCAGATCCGCACAACAGTGAAATGGTTCAAACTGTGCCGTTAAAGACTGCTATTGAGGTTCAGAGCGGGCTCGAACCTCCTCAGGTGCATGATTGGGGTGACCGGAATGAGACAGGAAACGGAAACAGGTGGAATATCGGCAATGATACTGGATTACCAAGCTACGATGAGGTGGTCCAGGACTCGCATTATCGCCGGTTGTTTGAGCAAACCGAACAATACTATGAGAGAGCGAACGATGAGCGAAGCGAGTCATGAGTGTGCGATACGCGAGTGAGGTAGGTAGGACAAGTGGTCGATGCTCTTGGGGCAGAAATATAGAAGGATATCCGAGCGATGAGCGAGGCGAGTCATTCACTCGTAATTTGCTTGTAATTTGCTAGTCAATTTTCAATCAAATATAAAATTTCATGTTGAAATGTCAGGTTGGGTGATCTAGGCCGTAAATGTTAACCGTATTTGTGGCTCGTAAACAGCACTGCCACGGCACAAATATCGCGCACTGTGCACGAAAGAAAGATGCTATTTTTAATCTAAGCGAAATTACGTGAGGCGGAGTGTCAGTTGTGCGGCGAGTAACCCACCTTATCTTGACCAGCACTTCGATCGGTACATGATCTGCTGAGTTAGATATCCTCCCTGATGAGTATCTCTCCTTCATTGATTGTCCTTGAAAAATTTTCTGTTTCCCAGGAACGAGCTACCTTGCACGTACGGAATTTGACAGATCCCTAAAAAAAGGAAGTAAACAGACAGGAAAAAACAGGCAAAAAAAACAAAACTAAGGTACACTGTTTGAGGGTATTATTTGGTGTTTTCTGTAGTAAATATTGATTTTTTAATTGGTTCAACAACTGAACAAAAGCAGACGAACGGTTTTCTCACACACAGCTAATGACTTCAGCGTGAAGCACTGAAAGTTATCGAGAAATATTACCCCATCAGTTAGTTTATTCAAACAAAAGAAGGCAACTACGACAAATGGACGCGAGTACGAGTGCGAGTGCGGGTGCTGAAGGCTTCGGAAATCTGTTCACAGTTATCAAAGAATTCAACGCTAGGCTTGGAGATGAACTGAGTATCCGACCGGGTGACACAATCGAACTCATCAGTGATGATAGTGAGTTTGATGACGGTTGGTATATGGGTCGCAATCTCACGACGAACAAGGCAGGTTTGTACCCTAAGGCTTTCACAACTTTGATAAAGCACCAGAGCACAGAGAAACCAAGTCTTTTGCGTTCACGGTCCAGAAGATTGACTCCGCAAGGCAGTCCCGTGACGGCTACTCCGCCAGCGGCCGTCTCATCACCATTTATGACCGTGAGCGAGGGCAATTCTTCGTTCAACAATGAGACAACAGTGAATTCTACTCTTGATACAAGCATGCTTTCGAGTAACGGAGTTCCATCGCCTCTTAGTAACACTACGGCTGCCAGCAGAGAAGTTGGAACCAATGGAGTTAATGGAACCAATGTGACTAATGGAGCTGGAAACGGTCAAGGGATCAATAGATATGTTTCTGTGCACAGAACGCTTAATGACATTGACAAGGCGTTGGAGGAGTTGAATGTAGGTCCAGACACGACGGGAAACCAACAGAAAGAACCTGTCACCGCTCTTGACCCTGCAGAAGTGGCTTCGTGGACTCCAGAACAAGTGACACAATATTTCTCATATTTGAACTTCGACATTGAAAGTGCAGGACAATTTGCTCGCCATAAAATTAGCGGAGCAATTTTGATCCAACTCGAACTTTCCTACCTCAAAGAACTGGAGATTTCATCTTTTGGTACACGTTTCGAAATTTACAAGGAAATTGAAGAACTTAGACTTGCAGCCAAAAACAAACAATACAGAAGAGATCTGAACACTCCTGTATCAGACAACAATTCGAAAGAGGTCGCAAAACACCAGAATCAAACACAGTCAGATAATCAACGTCAACATGCAAGAAAGAGATCACAATCGTTGGATGACATCCAAGGATTAATGAATCAACAGCAAAGAACAAAACCAACAAGCTCAAATGGATCTTCTGCGAAACTTCAACGTCCAGTGTCATTAGTGCCTCCTCTTCCTCAGTCACACATCCAAACCCCTTCAGAAACGCCTAGTGAAGGAAGTAGCGAGGATGAAGATGAGGAATTTAGCACGCCAACTGCACTGTTTGAGTCTCCAAGAAAAGCACCTCAGCCTCCAAGCTTCCCTAGTCCGATTGCTAATCAAAATTTCACCTTCGGCAGTGGTTCTTCCTTCCCAACTCGTTCACCTTCTACAAACATGAGTCAGATTGCTAATCATCGGAAATCCTTTGCTGAAGCAGTTCATAGTAGAACTTCTTCACTTGGAAATACGTCTTCTATCTACACTGATATGAAACACTCGAGAACCGGTTCTACATTGTCTTTCACTCCGTCTAACAAAAATGTCAGATCGTCGTCCCCAACCAGGGGACACTACAGAACCAACTCTGATATCAGTGTGGTTAGAAAAGAACAACCAAGTGCCCCAACCGAACAGAACCAACACAGAAGATATTCTTCATTACTTTCTTACGGTGCTACTGAGAGAGGTCATGTGTACGAGAAATCTCCTTCAAGATCACCTCAAAGAACTGGACCACCGCAAGAGAGGCAGTTCAGTGGTGGTGATGAGAGTCCAGTGAAGTTGACAAACACCAAGAAAACCGTTTTGTCGCCAGAGAGAAGATCGATATCGGCAAAAGATATCACCGGTAGTCCAAAAGTCAAGGATCCAAAAAGAATTGCATCTGCTGCAGTTCCTCACAACAACAGCAACAATAGCAAACAACAGAATAATGGTATGAGATCACTTACTTCGCGTCGGTCTGGAAAGTCAACAACGTCAGCTTTCCAAGAAGGTATTCGTAATATTTCCACCGATGAGGCGATTAAAACTGCTGACTATTCCGGTTGGATGAGCAAACGAGGTAACATGACGCTCGGATCTTGGAAACAACGGTACTTTACTTTGCACAAAACGAGATTATCTTATTTCACCTCATTGAAAGATAAGAGGGAGAGAGGTTTGATTGATATTACATCACATCGTGTTTTGCCAGCTGTTGAACCTGAGGACAAATTATCTGCTGTTTACGCTGCTACGACAGGTTCTGGACGTTACTGTTTCAAACTTGTTCCACCTGCACCGGGATCTAGAAAAGGTTTGACTTTCACTCAACAAAAAGTTCACTATTTTGCTGTGGAAAGTAAGGAGGAGATGAGAAGATGGATGGCTGCCCTCATGAAGGCTACAATTGAATTGGATGAATCGGTTCCTGTTATCTCTTCTTGTGTTACTCCAACTATTCCGCTTCAAAAGGCACAGGAATTAATGGCACAAGCAAGAGAAAACGCAAGAATCAATCTTGAAAAAATCGAAAGAGAACAGAGTAAATTACAGTCTGAATCTACACCGGAAGAAGAAGAAGAAGAAGAAGAGGATGATTCTGGAAATTCTTACATCAATTCAAACACTCCTATTACCCAACCTTCAGCTCAGTTTCAAACCGCAACTCCATCATCCACTGGTTCCTCCAACAGGAAGCCTTCCATGAAAGTTGACACTAAGGCTTCTAATACAGTTGAATCTGTGAACCCAAATGGCATGTCAACTCCATATTTAGTGACTTCAGGAATGTCTCCCAACATTTCATCGAGCGAGCTGACCTCTCCGAGTGTCAATGCCAAGAGAAAGTCTTTGAAGAGACTTCCTACTGCTTCGACAAATCCGGTTCCAATGATTACCAAGTTGGAACCACGTGAGGATGGGAGCTCCTCGCCAACATCTCCGACATCTAGCAACAGCAGAGAGGCCATTTCTGCTGCAGTTGGTGCTATGGGGAGACGTGTGATGTCTATTAGGAAAACCAGTAGGGAGAATACCAATGTTTAAGTTATGAGATCGGGCTGGGAGGTTTCAAATCTTTGTTTGCTAACGCTTTTAGTGCTAATTTAATGGACGAGCAAAGCTGACCGACACAGAGAAGACGAACGATGAGCAAAGTGAGTCGTGAGAGTTTTCACTAGTCATAAGCGGAGGGAGTCAAAAGTGAAAATATTAATAAAGAGTAATCAGACTTGTAGTCATCGATAAATCATCAAGTACGATGTGAGCGTAGTAGTATACCAAAAACCTCTGCACCAGGAATCACCCCTCAAAAAAAAAAATAGCATCATCAATAATTAAGATATAGTCTATCAAGGCTTATGAGTCACATCGTCTCTTCAATTGAACCCAAATTCGCAATTCTTTCACTATTATTTGAGGCACACAACAACAACAACAAAGATGCCACATTACATTACTTTGTCGACGTGCGCGTTAAACCAATGGGCGCTTGATTTTGAGGGGAACAGAGATAGAATTCTTGAGTCTATCTTAAAGGCCAAAGAACAAGGGTCTCATTTGCGTGTTGGACCTGAGTTAGAGGTCCCAGGATATGGCTGTCTCGACCATTTCCTTGAGAATGACACATATTTGCACTCGTGGGAAATGTATGCCACAATATTGTCGAACAAAGCGACTTATGGAATTGTTTTGGACATTGGAATGCCAATTATCCACAAGAATAAAAGATACAATTGTAGAATCTTATCTTATGACGGTAAGATTTTGCTGATTAGACCAAAGCTTGTTTTAGCCAATGACGGAAACTACAGGGAAATGAGATTTTTCACTCCATGGCTGAAGACTCAGTATGTTGAAGAATACGTTCTACCTAGAATGATTCAGAAAATTACGGGACAACTCACCGTAGACTTTGGAGATGCTGTTGTGAGTACTTTGGACACCTGCATTGGTGCAGAAACTTGTGAAGAACTTTTCACACCACAAGCCCCACATGTTTCTATGTCTTTGGACGGGATTGAAATATTCACCAATTCTTCGGGATCTCACCATGAATTGAGAAAGCTGGACACTAGAATGGCAATGATAACTGAAGCTACAAGAAAGTGTGGTGGAATTTACCTGTATTCCAACCAAAAAGGATGTGACGGTGATCGTCTGTACTATGACGGATGTGCCTTGATCGTGGTCAACGGTAAAGTGTTAGCCCAAGGATCGCAATTCTCGTTGGACGATGTGGAAGTTTTGACTGCTACCGTTGATTTGGAGGATGTTCGTGCTTACAGATCAGTTATTTCGCATGGTTTGCAAAGTAGAACGACTCCAACATACAAGAGAGTCCATGTTCCAGTAGAATTGAGTCCTGATTCTATCAATTTTGACCTTAGTATTGCTCCAACGGCAGTCAAAGAAATCCGCTACTACAGACCAGAAGAAGAGATCGCATACGGCCCAGCTTGTTGGCTCTGGGACTACGTCCGTAGATGCAAAGGATCGGGATATTTTATTCCATTGAGCGGTGGTATCGATAGTTGTGCAACTTCAGTCATAGTTCATTCGATGTGTAGACTTGTTGTGGCGGCATGCAAAGAGGGTAACAAACAGGTCATCAAAGACGCACAGATAGTCGCAAACATGCCAGAAGATTGGACACCGGAAACACCACAAGAATTGGCTAACAAAATCTTCCATACCTGTTACATGGGAACCAAAAACTCTTCTAACGAAACCAGACAACGTGCCAAAGATTTGGCCGATAAAATTGGGTCTTACCACGTGGACTTGAACATGGATGCTTTGGTGGCAGCCACCATTAGTGTTTTCGAAGTGACGACAGGAAAAAAGCCAATTTTCAAAATCTTTGGTGGCTCTAACATCGAGAACCTTGCCTTACAGAACATTCAAGCCAGACTAAGAATGGTTTTGGCGTACCTTTTTGCACAGCTGCTTCCTTGGACAAGAGGCCGTACCAACACAGGTGGGTTATTAGTTCTTGGATCGGCAAATGTGGACGAGCAATTGAGAGGATACCTCACCAAATATGACTGTTCATCCGCAGATGTGAACCCTATCGGTGGAATTTCTAAAACGGATTTGATCAGTTTCATTCGTTGGGCAGAATCTGAATTCGAACTTCCTGTTTTGAGGGAGTTCATCGACGCTACTCCAACTGCCGAACTGGAGCCAATCACAGACACTCATGTCCAGTCTGATGAAGCCGATATGGGATTCACATACGAAGAGCTCAGTATCTTTGGAAGACTGCGTAAAGTGGAGAAATGCGGTCCTTACTCCATGTTCATCAAGTTATTGCATTTGTGGAACGGTAAAAAGACACCTGAACAAACGGCTGAGAAGGTGAAGAACTTCTTCTGGTACTATAGTGTTAACAGACACAAACAGACCGTGAGTACTCCATCTTATCACGCAGAGCAATATTCTCCAGACGATAACAGATTCGATTTGAGACCGTTCTTGATTGACCCAAGATACAGTTGGGCCAGACATAAGATTGACGAGGTTTTGGCTAAGCTGAACACCAATGAGAAGATCGACACCATGACCGTTGATTAGCTGCTTTTTTGAAGTTATTTCTTGACACCCCATTTGGCGTTGAGCTTGTTTAAAAACTCCATTTGGGAAGAGACATTCGAGTTCGCCTGAGACAGAAACGAAGTACGATCATTTCTCTCAACAAATTCCAATAAACTTGCTGCCACTTTATCGGGAATATCTTCCTGGATGAAGTGGCCCAAATTATCAGAATCGCTGGTTTCTATAGTACGTGTAGCAGTCGTAAGTGTTTGCTTGAGATCCAGTTGATTGTTGTGGAACACAATGAGCTGATATTTCCCTTGCATTTGGCCAATCATCAGGTCTTTATCGAGATAATCATTGTTCGCCAACACCAAAAGCTTGGAAACACGGCCGGAGATACCAGTGAACTGCGACGACAAGTTGGTGAACCAATCTGTCCAGTACTGTTCAGTTCTGCTGAGATCAATGACCCAACGATAAACATTTCGAGATTTCGTTAGTAAATTGGGCACGGAAATGAGTGCACTGTTGTAGTTATGTAATAATCCAGAAGTGATATGCCAGTCAACGGCTTTTTTCATTGTCGGAAACATTTTTGGCATGGTGCGTAGATAACCATTCATAGAAGCTAGAGCCTTGATGGCAGTGTCCTCCACAATATCAATCATCACAAGTCCCTTAATCAGGCTACGGATCTCAAGAGGCAGTGTACTTTCTTCTGGGTGTTGTTCGTATTGATAAATCATTTTAGTGAGAACTGAACCACCAAGTGAATGACCAACGAGGAAAAAACTTGGTGTAATTCTGGGATCACATGCAAAATATTTCTTGTGGAATTCAGTGAGAACAAAAATAAAGTCATTGCAGAGGTTCTCGATCGACAATTGCAAAGAAAGCTCGTCTGTTGGAGCATCTGCATTTAGCAAACTAGTCTTTCCGTGACCTCTCATATCAAACGAAAGCAAACCAGGACAATTCTCAAGAGAATCGCGTTCACACATCTTAGGAAGAGAAGAGCAAAGACGTGCAAACGTCAATGCACTCGAACCTGCTCCATGATGGGTAACAAAGATAACGGGGTTGAGTCGGTCTTCCTCTGAATCTGTATTGAATGCTGGCTTGGAAAAGTAAGTTTGAAATTTGTACTTGGTGTCAGGATATTCAAAGATGTCTGTTTCATCAAAGTAATCTTTTACACTTGGCAATGCGATGTCTTGAGGCTTTGGAGTCTGCGAATGGCCTCTCGTGAAGTTAGTAGGAAGATCTGCGATACCGTCGTTTTCATCGTCTTCCTCGTTTTCAAGGTTTTCTAAAGACGTTCCAAGACGTTTTTCCAGCTCTTTCAGCTTGTTTTGGAAAATGTTGTTTTGGAGATTGGACATTGAGGTGATATACCGTGACAAAAGAGCCAAACAGGATGATTGTGTGGGGAACAAAAACTCTTTTTTTATCTAAAAAAAACACTCGATTGTTTTTCTGCAATTGTTATGGTTCTCGCGGAATCAATTACATAATCACAATATAAGCAGTAAATTACATAAGCACACAAGTAGTGTACTTCACAATTCCGAAGTCGCAATTGCAAAACGGACCTTGAACAACTGTGCGGCGATCCCTGGAATCTTCCGTGCTCGTGACCATCAATAATACAGTGCGCGTCCGCAGCCGTTTCAGTCCGACAGCATCGTGAACGTAGTTTTTTTTTACGCCACTCGAGGGGGTGGGATCCAGATGGTTCCAGGGGGTTAATTCTTCGAGAGAGGGGAACCAGCGGGGCGATTTTAGGGGGTTCCAACTGCAAACTCGACTAATTTCATAATTTGTATGAACAAAAGCCGACGACCGTTAACTAGTGCATGAGCTACCTGACTACTATGATACTTGATCTGAGCGCATTTCTGGAGTACTCGATTGTGGGATAGCGGCTCAAGGTTGCAGCAGCTCTGGGGAAGGGATTACAAGTTTCTTCTTTACGAGAGTTTGCGGCCATCTATGCGTTCGCCTAAGTGGACATTTTTTTTCTACGGAGTCGAGATTTCCGACTCGGACAATAAGTCTCAAAAAAAACCAAAGCATGCGTGTTGAACCCTGCACAGCACTAAATTTGGTATCGACAATAAGAGAAACCAACGCATAATCGAGCCGCAAGTACAGTGGGGGTGTATTTATTTCCTTATTGGGAAACTAAAATTTCGCTGCTCCTTCGCTTGGTTAAACAAACACAATAGCCGGGCCAGCGCAACAGCTACCAAATGATCAACTGCATTACAATTTCACTCAACTGGCTTTGCTGGCCAACAGAAGTAGATTATGATAAAGCAGAGCTGTATAAATTATTAAATAAGCCGGAAACACACCGATAAATAGGAAAATATAAATAAGATCCAACCAACAAACCCATCCAAATCTATAAATAACCTTGTTACACCTTTTGGAATTGTAGTAGTAGTAGTAGCTTATGCTTCGATGCCATCTTCCTCGCCGTGCTTGAAACAACATCTTTTTCCGTAACGACACTCACCCGCCTTGAGCCAGTTAGCACACATTCTAGTCTTCCAATTATCAGCTCTCTTCACCTTCTTGAGTTCGTCTTCTCCGTGAGCAAACTGACATTTGGAGCCGTATGGACATGTTCCCTTCTTACTGAATTGCATGCACATTTCGGTTTTGTAAAGCTGTTTATCAATAACTGGCTTGTTTTTGCTGGTGGTAGTACTGTTACTAGTTGTGCTCTCTGCTCCACCGACTTTGACAGTTTTTTGTTCACTAGTGGCTGAAGCTGGACTTGGTTCGACGGAAACACCTGTTTTCGCTCCTTCAGTCTTCTGATCGTCGACGATTCCAACTGCCAATCCGGTAGCAGGGTCGATGTTGGCCTTGATTATATAGAAACCAACGTTACCCGTCTGACCAGACTTGCCTGTAGAGCTTGCTTTGCTCAAAAGAAGGAGATTCTCCTCCGTCAGAGGGAAACACAGCTGTTGAGACGACGCTGGTGTAGATGACGAAGAGGCCGCAAGAACGCTGCTAGCAGCCACCGGAGTGGACACAGACGTCACAGTCGGAGTAACAGACACACTAGAAGGAACAGTAGTTGCTGGAACAATTGGGGTAGAAGCAATTGGAGTTTGGTAGCCGAGTGAAGATGACTGGGAGTAAGCTTGTTGCTGTTGTTGTTGCTGCTGTTGCTGAAGTTGTTGTTGAAGCTGAAGCAGTTGCAGCTGTTGAAGTTGTTGTTGCTGTTGTTGAAGTTGCTGTTGTTGGAGTTGTTGGAGTTGCTGTTGTTGGAGTTTCTGTTGCAACTGCTGCTGTAGCTGTTGCTGTTGTTGCTGTTGAAGTTGCTGCTGCAAATAGAGAGGTTCCTGAGAGAAAGTTGAAGCTGGGGCTGAAGCTGTAGCAGACGTGAGACCCCATGAAGGTGCCGTTGCTTGTGGAGTAACTGGCTGACTGAAAGGGGTACTGGTACCGGCGCTAGATAAATCTGTTCTATCTGCCCAGAGATTTGGGACCAAGTTCATCATGCTGAGGGTGTCAGCGACTGGAGCGGGAGTGACCGATCTTGGTTTGTTGTCTCTGCCAAGATCAGAGAGCAGGTTTCCCGACGAAGCAGCTGGAGAAATGATTGTTGAAGTCTCAGAGGCAGATGGGGTAAGTTCAGTTGAGCTGAGCTTTAATTTGGTGAAATCAAGGTTAGCGCTGAGATCGAGACCCAGATGTTCCTTTTCGAGCTCAAAAGCGGCCGACTTCTCAGCGCTGTCGAACGGATTCCAAATTGTAGACATATGGGGTGGTGTTGGTCGATATGACAAATAAATAGAAACAGATCAAACGGTGAAATAAATAGAGTAAATAGGATATGATATGTTCAAGATAGACAATGCAAGTAACCACTGATACTTGTTCAGCACATACGTGACGAAGACAGTGATTGATTCTCTATTGAATCGCTGTTGTTGCCTGCGATTCCTCTGATTTCCCCTGGGGTTTATGTTCTGTAAGTGAAAAAAATAATATTTCAACCGGAGAGAAGAAAAAAAGCAGATAAATTAATATGATCGCGCCCGTCCCAGAGAATCTAATATATATATATATATGAACCGCCGTTTGACCAGACCTGCATTTGCCTTTTGTCTGGCCGGAGTGACTCTCCATGTCACCGCAACCCGTTGTAAATTGTATTTTGCAATATTTTATCGGCATTAACCTGCAGAACAAAAAGAAACTCCCAACAATAAGCGTTATTGTCAGTGGCGTTGATGATCACAGCCACGCACCAGACACAAACAATAAACAGAGGGTGGCAAAATCATGAGTGAAATATTGCTTTTCAAAGGTAAAGAAAGGGTAACTAGATAATTTAAAGTAACTATCGTGCTTCCACCACACTAAAAGATCCCCTCGTGTTTGTGTCATGACTGGCGGAGATTGGGGCGGAGAGTCCGTCGAGAGGGGCTAGCATTCTATCGGAATTTCCAACACCGGGGTGACTCGCGAAAAGCGAAAATTTTAAACCGGTCACACCCCGTTTTATAGGGTGCGAAGCTATTTTATAGGGTGTGCTGGTGGTACTCCGATGTCCGGGCCAGACGGGGCGAAAATCTTTTTCTGGCTCATGTGATAAGACCTACCCGCCAAAAACTACGGGAGAAACGGACCCAACGGACCCATCGGTGTATCCTAGGAACCTACTTTTGAGATCGTCTTATAGAGTAGTGACCGTCTGGGGTAAACGCGGTAATGGATGATATGTAGATTGCTTTGCCATATCTTCGGATGTATGCTTCATTTATCCGGAGATATGGAGCAGCGAACCCCCGGGCGATGGGTCGACGGGAGAGTTCTGAGATTTTGAATCGACGCGGCGACGCGGCGACTATCGACCCAGACGGCTAGAACGAGTATTTTTTTTTTTACGTCGGCGAGTGGGCTGACCCCAGAAAACCCTGCGTGATTCAAGCGAGCTGGCTGAGGTATACGGAAGAGAACGTCAGACGGTTCTTCTATACATACCATCGAATGCTTTTCATTTGACTTGGCGATCTTCATGATGAGGCTGTGTTAAACTAACTTCATTAACCTCCACCTACATTCAGTCCAGCAAAGCTTAGCCAACGCCTGCAAGGGCAACGACCGTAACTTTGAATTTTTATCTCAACATAAGCCACTTGGTTATTAATGATATACCGGTGTATTGTGCAGAGTCCAAAAGTATCCGGTTTCCCTAAAACAGTTCTGACAGTAGTAGGTCAAAAATTACATAAGTGCTTAGACAAGCAACTTTTTTTAATACCGACGCGACGCTCGACGCACTTTCATCTTCACCTTCTCGTCATAAAAATTTTTTACGATCAAAACAAATCCAAACACACCTCTCCTCCCTCCCAGACCATTGATCGCTCCCCAAGCAATGTCGTTTAACTGGTCGACTGCTCCATTTAGCCGTCTTTATGAAAGCATTGAGACGGAGGATGTGGAAGCACAGAAGCAGCTTTTCACGCTTGTGGAACATGATTTAATCAATGTTCTTGTTTTGCCCTCAAAGGGTTCAACAAGCCGTCAGAAGCTCGAAACAAAAAGAATCACTTTCAGTGATGGATCCGAATACGAGTTGAACGATGAGTTTGTTCAGACGGCGGCAAAACTGGCCGACGAACTTGATTTAGATGAACTTGCCAGTGCAGAGACTCTATTCTGCGCGTCTTTGAACGAACAAGAGACAGTTGGGACATCACCACTCGAGGCAGCAAAAGCAGCTTACTACACAAGACGCCAGTATGTACTACAAATTGTCTCCTACTGTGTGAACGCCGGAAAGATGGACTTTACAACTGCATTGGCTCAAAAAGTGACTGTTAACACAGTTTTGAAGAGTGTTGATGAGGTTGAAAAACAACTAAAATCAATTGTGGAACTGATAGAACGCGAGAGAATACTTGGTGCTTCTCAAAATCATGCCGGAACAACGAATTTCAATGGCTCGTCCACTTTGGGTAACGGTAGACAAGAAATTTTAAATCCCTCCGTTGCCAAAAATGTCGAATATCGCCGCCATTGTCTTTTCAAAGAACATCAACTACTGGGAGAAATTCTTTTCGGACTCGTCCAGAATGGAAGTGTCACAGTGTCCGATTTTGAGACCATAATTACGCGTCTAGGACAATATGAGCCTCATGATGTGCTTTTGACGAGCTATTTACCTGCTTTAATGTCATTTGTTTCCAGATTGAATACTCTTTCGGAGACAGACGTTCGCTCTTTGCATAAGCGCGTGATGGACGCGCTAGAAAAGGCTTCTGAACGGCCAGCAACGGCGCTGGTGGCGGCTGTTTTCTTGACACATTTCATTAATTGGTGCAAAAGTGATAATAAACGTACGGAAGAATTCGCATTCGCCAAGAGTGTTGACGAACCATTACGTCAGGCAATCCGGTATGGAGCTTTAGAACAACTGTTATCACTTGCTGGCGATACTGCGGCCCCAGAGGCTACAGATCGTCAGACGGAGCCGTTTTACGAATTCAGAGAGTTGTTACAGCGTCATATCCCACGTCTTCGTCGTGCTCACGAATCTGAAAAACCCGTTGATTTGTTTGATGGTCATTTCCTCCCGTTTGTCACAGCTGAATTGCACAATTTCGTTGTGGCTTTTGTCCAATATTCTGCTTTTGTTCTCACTCACTTGAGAGATGCTGAAGAGGATCTCCTTTTAAGTGAAGATCCAGACCTTGATGCTTTGGCAGAGAACGCCGACTTAGAACGGTTCTATCTTGCGCTCTTTTACATCTACGCCGGACGGCCGGCGTTGGCTGCACAATTCTGGGCCGATGATGCTTTATATGGATTCTTACAATGGGCAGCAGCTTGTAACTCACCGCTTTTGGTTGCTGCCTTCTGTATGGTTTTGTCTGCTTTGGCTAACAGTGATGCCAATGCTGCCAGAGTTTTCAACTTCTTACAAAGAGCAGGAGAACCAACAACTGGGGAACCAACCGCTTTGCTTACAAATAATAGCGGGAGCTCTACAACAACTGGCGGGGAAACCGCTGCTGCTTTGTTATTTGCGGGTAAGTATTCTGGTGTGAGCTGGGGTACAATTTACTCCTCATTGGGATACTACAAGCGTGAGCTAGCCAACACAAGCGGTCTTAACGCTAATGGCACTGCGAGTAACACCATTGGAACTAACAGTGGCTCATCTGCTCCCATTCAGACTGGTACCGCTTTGGGTGAAGATTCTACTCTACTTCTGTTATCATTCTTGCACCTGCTGGCATCTGTGGCACGCCATAGTGCACAGGCACAACGAGAGCTCGTGGAGAGCGATGGACACGAGATTTTGTCGGTTTTGGCTCAATTTTTAGCCCATGGAGCTCCTTTAGTGAGACCATCTCTATTGTTGTTGGCTTCACTTGTGAGCGACATAATGAGTGAACGCGAGCGCGTGTGGCGTGTTCTGGAGATGTGGTGTTTTGGAAGCTCTGGATTGACAGTGGTGGCAACAGCAACAACAGCAACATCCAGTTCTGGTACCTCTGCTGCTTTTAGAAGCAGTAATTCCGCTATCAATTCACCTCGTCATATGTTTGGGGGTTTGAAATCTGCAGGCGAAGTTCATGGTTTTGCATGTTTGATAAGTGAACTTTTGCGTCCTCTTCCGCCTCCAAAAGATCCATTCGAGCCCTTGACAACTCCATTTTTACCATCTGAACGAGGAGTGTGGCCATACATTGAATATCTTTCGAACGATGTGTTTTCTGGTACTAAAGTAGCTGGTGGAATTTCTGCCACCGGAACTCCTGTTCTCGCATCGCGTGATATAATTGCTCTGCAAACCGCCGTTTTGACCATTTGGGAAAGGTGTTTAAATCAAATAAACCCAGAATTGGTGCAAAGTGCAGCAGCCGCAGGTGTGAGAGACTTAGACCGCATTGTGGCTGGCGGTAGCGTGATTCAACACATACAAGCCCATGCCGGTGCGGCAGTTATGAACAGTGTATTCCGCCCTAACGTTTATGGAGTTTTATTTGACATTGCCAGCCTTGGCTTTGAGGAAGAATGCCAATTGAGTAAGAATTCACCACAACGTTTGTTGTTACAATTGTCTTTGAGGGTGATTGATTTACTTTTGGAACGTGAAAAACTGTTTGTTGATGAACTGATTCCCGTCTTGCGTTTACCAAACAACAACTTCTGCAATGCTGCTAGTGTAGGAACTGCCGGTTTGAGTTCTTTGATGGATGCCTTGGTTTCAAGACTTCCACTCGTTGCAACATTGTCATTGTATGTGGGTAGTCAAGACAACGAGGTTTCTCAGGCTGCTTTGCATGTTCTTGAAAAAGTTGCGGAAGCTCCGCAATTTGGCGGAAAATCCGCTGTTGGTGCTGCTTCTGGAGCTGGTGACGTTTTAGGTGGTAGCAGGTTGCTCACATTATTTGAGACAGTGGACGAAGCAACGCGGATCCGAACCTCATGGATTGAACAATTTGTGCGTGGTGATGATCTAGGGTTGAAAGTGGAGATGTTAGAGTTTATTTTGGTGAATTTACGTGATTCGAAACCTGACAAATTTACTATTTCTCATTTTTTGCTTGGATTTGATACCCGGTCTCGCTCTCTCGGATCTTCAAGCGAGGTAGGAACCATTTTATCCGGACAATCTTTGTTACGTTCTATACTGGCAGTTTTGTGCGAGACGTTACCATTTGGCAATAGTGTTTCTTTGGCTCCAGCGCAGGTTTGTGCGTTGTGTCTGGAGATTGTTTTGGGTGTCGCAAGAGGAAATGACTCAGTTCTAGAATATCTGAGAGGTGGAAGCGGAACAGCCGCTTCTGAAGAAAACTTGTTTTTGAGATTTTTGAACACCCAAAAAGTTACAAGACAAACACGTTGGGATGGACTTCCCTTCGATAGTGTTGTGAGCACATCGTCTGAATTTGCGTCGTCATCTTCTCTTTGCTCGTTAGCAGCCTTTGTGGCTTGTCGTAGCGCAGTGTTAGAGCTACTTGCATTGGAGCTGCGCCACACGTTCATCAACGGATCATTCGCACTTGCTCAACAATACGTGGCTGCACTTGTGGCTGCTGGTTCATCACCAAAATTATTTGACTTTTTAGACGTTCTAGAGCTTCATCCACGCAATGCCATTGAGAAGATTGAAGAGTGGGGATTTGATTTTGGTTACATTTTAGAAAGAGCAAAATTGTGTGTCGCTAAAACTAACGACAGAAAAACGGAGGATCCGCTTACTTTGTGGCTGAAGGATCCATCATCCCAAGAGAAATGTCCATATGATTTGCGTTCATTGGAGACTCTAGTCGCTCTTTATGCCAAAGAATCCCGACTTGTTTTACCAGCTTCAGCTGACAATGTGCCATTTTTCCAATCCCAGACTGCTACTTTAAGACGTACAGTGACAAATACTCTGTCTTTTGATTTATTTAGAATCCAACATTTGAGGTGTCTGCACGCTTGGGCCACACTGGTTCAAGTTTTGGTGGCAGATGGTCCAATGGATGCTTCTTCACGTTGCGGACTTGTTTTGGAAGTGCTACAATGCGTTGTTCCACGTATTAATGACTACCTTGATGCTGATGGAGATGGTGAATATGCTCGAGAACTTGTTTCTTTGTGTGTTTCTTTGTATCATGCTTACGGAAGAGACAAAGAGACTCTGTTACGGACTGCAAAGGAGCGTGAGGTTGCCGCAGAGTTGGATGCTGGGCGTCTTTTTCCTTTGTTCAAAGCCGCAGCTACTGGAGCAGTTTCGCCCCAAGCTACTTCTGAGATGAGATCAGATTTGTATGTGTTAGCAACGAGCTATTTGCAGCAAGCAATGTCAAGCAGAGCGGTTTTAACTGAGGTTATGATCTTCGTTCGTTCAGCTGATGAAAAATGGATTTGCTGTGTCTGCAACGATGCTTTGATGGGTGAAGGAGCTGCCAGAATCACTGGAATGTTATTGGTGGAAGCATTATTGAAAGTCAGCAGTGCTAATAGTTCAAGCGGAACTTCAGCAAACAGTTTTTTGATCGAGACATTATCAAGACACAATTATCTTTTGCTCCTTGTTCACAAGATCAAAGCTATGGACGAGGTTTTCTGCGCATGTGCGGATGGTGGCAGGGCGGGAATTACCTTGGATGCCCTGTTATACGAATTGACCACATTCAAGACGTGTCTTTACCTTTTAGTTCGTGTTGCGCAGACCAAATCAGGAGCACACCAGTTAATGCAGTGTGATGTGTTGAAAGTTGTTCGGGAATGCCGATTTTTGCAAGCTGATGCCGATTTGGGGCTAAGAATTTGGGTTGAAGGAGAAAAGGAGGGTAGTATTGGGGGGTTTGATGAGCTGACTCTATCGTTGGACACGCCTCTTATGCCTGCAGGTGGTGGAAATACGGTTGGTAGTATCGGCAACTCCGGTAACTCGAATGGAGTCTCATACTACGATTTAGTTGTCCCCATTTTTCAACTGGTATGTGCCGTTGTGATATCACTAGGACCGCAGAATGAGAGAAGTGTTAGACAAGCACGCGAACTGATTTCCCATTTTGATCGGCTGATCGGGGCTGTTCTAAAACGCGAGATCCTCGAGGAAGAGCAATTAACAAAAATTTCACGTTTGGAGAGCTCTGAAACATCTGCAAGCCCTACAACAACTGCAAGTACTGGAAAGTTCTCCGACTCTGGCACAAACTCCGGAGACCTACAGGGGCTCACTAAACTTATCACACTTTTAGATGCACTAGTTTGACGCAGAGGTGTATTATCGCACGCGCGAGGCGTGCGTTTCTTAGTATTTGCACGTGAGCACGTTTTATTCATCTACATATCTTGTATTTACCTTTTACTAATAATTGACAAAATTTTTTTGTATTTTACACGATGTGCGCGTTTCTGTAAGATGACGCGACTCTCTATCACATTTCCCTGGTTATATACACGCAGAAAGGATTATCATCAATTGATAATTTTTCCCCCTGCAGATCCTCAACGGTTGCAGAGTGATATTATGTGGTGGCGCGGCTCATGCGACTAATTTTCGTGTTTGAGGGCGGTGTGGCTTAGTTCCTGAAACAGAATCCGCAAAGAGCGAATGCTTTTACAGTGGCAAGCATGATAAACTATGGCAAGCGAAAGGTACACTTTCAAGCCACTGAAAAGCCACTCAATTTAGAACAGCCCCTTGAATTCCGAAGTCTGGAACATTATTTGTTTCAGAAGGTGATTTAACGGATCAGTTTCTCAGCCCCACTAGACGGTGATTCGGTTACAGACTACTGAAGCGCGAAAACTTTTCTCCAGAGCCAATTGCTACCGTTTGGAAAGATCTTCCTTTTTCACTCCCGCAGCACACTTATGATCTGCGTTGCTGCTATCACGCATCATATAGGATAAAAAAAGTTCGGTCTAATGCTCTGCATTAAACTTGCTATGTTTAGTATGATTCATAGGGATCCCACCAAAATTCGGATCCTCAGGATCTTGAAATTTGTACTATATAAACTGCATTAATCACCCACTTGAGCTACCAATCCGTCTCAGCACTCTGTTTTTCAATAACGATGAAGTTTGCACAAACTCTGCTGACAGCTTTAACTCTGTCCTCCACAGCATTTGGTGCTTACGTGCCTAAAGGTGCCGATTTACCGTTCCCGTCCGGAACATTGACTGCCACCTCTTCGGTGGCAGGTAAGTCTCTTGCTGTTTACTTGTCAACCCCAGCAGCCAGTGTCTTGTCTTCCCTGTCATCGTCAGTGGAAGCAGCTGCTTCTTCAGTTACTGCAACTGCAACTCCAGCTCCATTTGGTTACACTTTGACGAACTCTTCAATCCCATATGGTCCAGCTCCACCACCAACTTCGTCATCCACTTACCTTGTCACAACTACTATTTCCGGCAATTTTGGTTTCAATCCAAGCGGATGGCCATCTCAAACCGGCTTCCCAATGCCAACCGCTACCGACACTCTTGTTTTGGCTTGTCCTACTGGTGAATCGCTTACAATTACTGTCGAAGCTGGAATCTTATACGATAAAGATGGTAAAATTGGTTACATCTCGAGTGATCTAAAGCTTAACTTCAGTGAGTCTGTCCCTGCCAAAGACGTTGTTTTCGCGGCAGGTTGGGCTGTTACTGAAGATGGTTACCTCGCACTAGGTGAACAGGTGGTTTTCCACGAATGTCCATCTGGTGATGGATTCGAATTGTTCACTTCTCCAACTGGCGACGAATGTGTGGAAGCAGTTTTAGTTGCAGTTGAAATTTCTTGTTCTTAAAAGAATTAATTTGGCTAACAAAAGTTGGTTCAATTTCTTGGTTTCTCTTCTGGGACTTTTGGTCCCTGCTACATCGAATTTCCGATAGTGGCAGTCCGTTTATAGAGGTTTAATAAAAGGATTTAATTGTGTGGTTTTAGTTATTTGTATTCTTTTTACCTTTTTAAGCAATAATCAGGGGTAACTGTTTACAACGGTACATGCAGCGGTAAAGCGAATATGCGACCAGCTCGAGGCGTGATTAAGGCTCCTCGACGGGTGGCTCTGTAGCTTATTGTATCTAGGTAGCAAGATGTTCGGCTCGATTAGGTAAGCACATGAGATATTTTTTTTTTCACAGCCATTTTCGCTCATTTAATTTAACAACAACAAAACAAAACATGGATCTGCCGAACAGACACGATCACGAACAATATCGTTCCCTACCACCACAGTCACTCCTATAATGTCCCCATCACAATTACAAATCAAGACAGGAGCTTTGCAAAGACTCCTCAAAGACCTCGAACTCTATAAAGAGGAACTCAGTGAACACGAAGAGACAATCCGCGGCCTCGAATCAAAATTGCAATCCGACGCTCAGAACGAAGATTTGGCCTACACACTCAAGAATTCGGTCCGTATCAAGGAGGAGACCCAGAGACTGATTCCTTCCGTGCAGCAAAAGATCTCTGATGTCTTGAATGGTCTCAAGGAGTACCTTACAGCCAACGAGGGTGATAATCAAGAGTCTGTGAAGAAGTTGATTGCTAATGCTGAGAAGGCCATTGCTAACTAGTGATTCTTTGAAACTAATTACTGATATATACCCAAATACCACCAAAAATACCACCAAAATACCATCTGTTAATGTCCAGAGTATCAAAAAATAAAATCACGACAAATGTTTCGTCGCAGAGAAACGCGTACGCGTAAAAAAAAGGAGCTGATTGCGGCAATTTTTTACCAGACTTTTTTGTAAAACCCATCAACTTAGTCTCCTTTGTCTTGTTTCTTTCTCTTTGTAACCTTTAAACCACTGTGAAAAGGACAGTTTGATTGACCAATCACGCAATCGTTACTGCTCGAGACATCTGAAACCTGAAACCTCGCGTGTTATCGTCTATCAGCATGGCAACGAGCAAAACGCAATCTAAAGGGAGCCCTCCCGCAAAGCTGAAACAATCAAGTTTACTTTCGTTTTTTTCAAAGAAACCAACCGCTGTCATCAATAAGGAACATAAAGACATTGTCACACCGACAAATTCGTCTCCCGTGCGCGGTCAAAATGCGGTTGATGACAAGGAAAATGAACAACCAAAACCTTTAGTCAAGCCTACAACGCCTGAGAAAGCGGCTGTTCTCCCTCAAACGCCGCAGTCTGACAAAACAAAATCTTCACAGAGGGACTCGTCAAGTCAGACAGCCCAAACTGGATCGCCAGTGGCATCCGGTAGACGTGGAAAGAGAATTACGTACGTGGAGTCTTCTGATGAAGAAGCTGATGAAGACACTTTCACGCGTTCTCGTGTTCAAACAAAGCGTAGAAAGGTCGTTGACGACGAGGATGACGATGATGAGTTTGTCCCAGACGCAAACAATGAGTTAAGCGAAGACGAGGATATGAAAGACGACGATTTTGTTGTTCCTGATGATTTTGAAGAAGACGAGGTTGAAGAAGTTGAGGAAGAGGAAGATGACCTTGTGGTTAAGAAATCCAAAAAGAAGAGTGTTTCGAACCCACCGTCGTCAGTTTTGGCCTCTAAGTTCAACGCATCTTCATCCTATTCGTCAAACGCTCCGAACACACTTCCGAAGATGTCCCAAAAGAAAACCACCTCCGCAATGACTCCTCAAAAGAAATTCGTCAAAGAGAATGAGGAACGTTATCAATGGCTTATCAACATCAAAGACGCGGACGGCAGGCTTGAATCTGACCCAGAATACGATCCTCGTACACTATATATTCCAAAATCTGCATGGGCCAAGTTCACTGCTTTTGAAAAGCAATACTGGGAAATCAAATCCAAGATGTGGGATTCTATTGTCTTTTTCAAGAAGGGTAAGTTTTATGAACTTTATGAAAAAGATGCAGATGTTGCACACCAAAAGTTCGATTTGAAGCTTGCAGGAACAGGCAGAGCAAACATGAGACTTGCTGGTATTCCTGAGATGTCGTTTGATTTCTGGGCTAAAAAATTTATTGACGAGGGTTTCAAAGTTGCCAAAGTTGATCAGAAAGAATCGTTACTGGCCAAAGAGATCAGAGAAAAGAATGCTGTTTCTAAGGAAGATAAAGTGATCAAACGTGAACTTTCGTGTGTCCTGACTGCCGGAACGTTAACAGACGAAGGAATGTTGACCGATGAGATGTCGAAATACTGTTTGTCTTTGAAAGAAGTGACCAACAACGATGGAAGCAAGATATTTGGTGTTTGTTTTGTAGACACTGCAACTGGAAAAATGCAATTGACTGAGTTCGAAGATGATGCTGAATGCAATAAGTTAGAGACTTTGTTGGCTCAGATTCAACCTATGGAGGTTCTTGTTGAGAAATCGAGAGTGAGTGCGCTGGTGATGAGATTGCTCAAGTACAACGCCCACCCAGGAGCTATTTTCAGTTCTTTGAAATCAGGCAATGAGTTTTGGGATCACGATACTGCATTTGAGCAATTGACAAGAGGAAAATATTTTGAAGCCAGCGACCTGGACGATTTGTCCCATTACCCATCATTGCTTGTCGAATACTACGAGAAGGAGAAGAATGTGGGATTTTCCGCATTTGGTGGTCTGTTGTGGTACCTTAAATCATTGAAATTGGACGAATCGATTATTTCTATGGGAAATATTGAACAGTATGACCCCTTCAAGAGTAATTTTGCAGATTCGACAATGAGACTGAACGGTGTTACATTACAAAATTTGGAAATTTTCAGCAATTCGTTTGATCAAAGCGACAGAGGAACTTTATTCAAGCTGTTGAATCGTGCGACTACCCCATTTGGAAAACGGATGTTCCGTAACTGGGTTGTTCATCCATTGATGTCTCGGGATACCATTGAGTCAAGACTCGATTCCGTTGAGATTTTGATGAACGATGGTGAGTTACGGTCACTTTTGGAAACCAGATTCGGTAAGCTCCCGGATTTGGAGAGACTATTAGCAAGAATTCATGCTGGTAACTTGAGAGTGAAAGATTTTGCTAAATGTGTTACTGGTTTTGAGCAGGTTGCATCGATTGCTGAGGTTTTGAAAAACACATACAAAGACGACGGCTTAGGTGGCGAACTGGGTAAGATATTGAAAAACTTCCCGTACGAACTCAAAGAATGTGTTGACAAATGGTCTAATGCATTTGATAGACATTTGGCTTCTCAGGAAGGAATCATTGTTCCTGAGGAGGGTGTTGAACCTGAATTTGACGAGAGTAATAACAACATCAAAGAATTGGAGAAGGAATTGCACAAGTTATTGAGTCAATACAGAAGAGAATTCAAGTGTCAAGAGATGTGTTTCAAAGATAGCGGAAAAGAGATTTTCCTTATCGAAGTTCCAACTAAGGCAGTTTCAAGAATTCCAAAAGATTGGCAACAGATGGCAGCAACGTCAAAGTGTAAAAGATACTGGTCACCGACTGTGAAGAGTATTGTTAGGCAATTAATGGAGGCTAGAGAATTGCATAAAATCTTATGTGAGAGTTTACAACAAAAGATGTATGCTAAGTTTGATAAAGATTACGAGACGTGGTCGCTGGCGATCAAGATGGTTGCACAAATAGATTGCATACTGTCTCTTGCACGTTCTTCAGAGTCTCTTGGATCTCCTATGTGTCGCCCTAAGTTTATCGATGGTGACCGTGCACAAGTGGAATTCAAAGAGTTGAGACACCCATGTTTTGTTCCTGGGGGAGCATCTGGCACTAAAGATTTTATTCCAAACGATGTCTCTCTCGGAGTTAATGATAAAGACCATATTGGGTTGTTGACAGGAGCTAATGCAGCTGGTAAGTCTACATTATTACGGATGACCTGTGTTGCTGTGATTATGGCGCAGATTGGATGCTACGTTCCTGCAACATCTGCAACCCTGACTCCTATTGATTCCATTATGACTAGGTTGGGAGCCAATGATAATATCATGCAAGGAAAGTCAACATTTTTCGTTGAATTGTCGGAGACTAAACGGATTTTGGAGACAAGTACTCCTCGCTCTTTGATTATTTTGGATGAGTTAGGACGTGGAGGATCATCCAGTGATGGATTCGCAATCGCTGAAGCTGTTTTGCATCACATCGCAACCCATATCCAATCCATTGGGTTTTTCGCAACTCATTATGCTACATTGGGTAATTCGTTTTTGAATCATCGGAGAATTACTCCTTTAAGAATGGGTATCATAGTTGATGAAAAATCACGGAATATCACATTTTTGTACAAACTAGAACCTGGACGGTCCAACGGTTCGTTTGGTATGCATGTTGCATCGATGTGTGGAGTTTCTAAGGAGATTGTGGATTGTGCTGAAGTTGCTGCTAGAGAATGGGAGCATACTTCTAAATTGAAGCGCAATGATAAGGAGGAAAACACGATTCCGTTAGGTTTACAGAGCGATGTTAGTTGGATTCTGAGACAGAGAGATATAGGTGCTGATGGCTGTGCTGTCTACGATGAAGGCGTGAAAAAGGCTGCGTTGGAGAGTATTTTTGGGATGATTGAGGGACTGTAATGATGAGCGAAGAGAATCGTTCGTCTAGACAGTTGTCCAATGGTTACCAGTTGTATAACATTAAATGCATCGAAATTTGTATAAACAACCGAGCCAGTATTTTGTAGAGTAAAATGTCCGCGATTACCAAAGCGATTACCGATTACCCAGGGTGATCACCCGGGTGTGCGATTACATAAGTGATTACTAAGTGAACACCAGAATGACTACCAGGTATCCCAACACTATTATATTACCAGAACAAACAATTGGAGATTAGTTGAGTTGTGACATGGAGTGGACCATCACTACTCATTTACTGAGCTTAGCTTGTCATGTTTTGTAATTCTTCGCTCGATTTATTTTCGCACGGATTTTTTCACCTCACGTACCACCGCTTCTTCCACCACTATGCGACGTAGTAACACACCAACGTACATACGTGCTGTTTCCATTGGGAGCCGAGAGTCCTCTGAAGCGTTAAATGATATAAGCATTGAATCCATCGACTCTGCCACTGATGATGGTTATTCTCAAGAGGTGAGCCAGAGAAGCAGGAGTGTTTCCGTGTTGGATGATCTTGATGAAAGGAGGGAGATCGGGGCTTTAGGGGCTACTACAGCCCCAAACAAACGCCCCATTGATGACACGCGGTCGGTGTCTGAGATTGCAAAACTGTTTTCGCAAGACAAAACAAAACGAAGAAAATTCAACACTGAGATTATCCGCAGTTGGGTTGATAAATATACTCCGCAAAAACAGACAGAACTATGTGTTAACGAGCGCAAGATCGCAGAGGTGCGTGATTATTTGAGTGCAATGATAGAAGGGCGTGCTACCTCACGACTTTTAGTGTTATCTGGGCCTTGTGGGGCTGGGAAAAGTGCCACTGCAAGGGTTCTGTGTGGTGAGATGAAGATGGTTGAGCGCAGAAAACCTCTCACCAGGTTGACTGAGGTCGACCCGCTCGATTCAAGCGCCCCAAACCTCATTGAATACCGAAATCTGACCACGTCCACATCGAAATTAACCTCTTCGGTCACGTACTTCAACGAATTTCTCAATCAGTGCAAACTGCTAACGTGCAACAACTCCACTTTTGTTCTTGTCGAAGAACTTCCAAACGTGCATCACCCTGAAACACTGAAAAACTTTCAAACAGGGCTGTTGGAGTGGGTAGAGCTCTCACGTGACGTTCCACTGCCGCCACTGATTGTTTGTGTCACCGAGTACGAGATTGAGAGTGATCAAAATGGCGGATTCAATGTGGACACGAACTTCCGTGTTGAGACGGTGTTGGGCAAGAGACTGATGGAGCTTGAAGGGTCGCGGTGGAAGAGGGTTCGGTTCAATCCGGTGGCTAAGCGATGGCTCAAACGTTGTTTAACGAGAGTTGGAGATGGTGAAGCTGGATATATCTCACGTCGACGGATTTTGAAGCGACAATTACAGCAGAAGATCGACGATTTGAGTGGTTTGGGAGATCTGAGAAGTGCGATTGTGCTGTTTGAGTATTGGTGTAGATTCTCAGGGACCGATTTCACTGGATTGGGTAAGGAAATGGGGCTGAACGTTTTCCATGCGATTGGAAAGATAATATACGGCACTCAACATCCCGAGGAAGAGATGGTGAACTACAGAAAGAGGAATCCGATGTCCAAGGAGGTTTCGCTGAACAGTATGACTGTTTCGAATGTTTCTGCTGATGCTCTTGGTGGATCCAGGTTGTTCAACTTGAGTCTATTGGAGAACTATCTATCGATAAACCCCCCGATCTGCGAAGAACTTGGTGAGCTGGTTGATTGTCTTTCGTTGGCTGACACGTTGGATGGACTGGAGGAGACTGCCTCTTATTTCAGCTGTCTGGGAGTGCGGGTGAGATGTGAGAAGTTGAAACAGAAAAGTCGAAGCTTTGCGCTTCGGTTCAGTCGGGACTCCAAAGTGGCTAGGAAAAAAGGAGCGATCAACAGGGAGGTTGATGAGTATTTGGCCAAGCGAGCGTCGAGGAGGTCGGTGGTTCCATTGAGCCGGGAGGACGCGTTGCTTTGCGACGGATTCTACGAGGCACAGATACTGAATTCACGAAGAATGAGGCGGAAGTGGCTGGCGGAGAACAAGAACAGTGTTACTGCGAGAAGGCTAGGCGGTGGGTTCCAGAACGTTTTGCTAGCTGACGGCGAGATGGAGGCAGAAGAGGAGGACACGGGGGGAGGTGATTACGACCGCAGGCGGTTGGAGGAGATGTATTTCGGCGTGGTGGACGAGGCGGAGGAAAGTAGCGACGGGGAGTTTGAGTCGATAGAAGATAGCGAGCCCGAGGAGCCCGAGGAGCCCGAGAAGCGTGCTGGCGTGGTTGATGGTGACGAGGACGAGGACGACGAGGAGGACGAGTTCAGCGACGACGAGCTTGTTTTGCAGCTGTGAGAGTGCGGCGGGCGACTGGTTGCCTGCGTCGTGGTATGTAATTAATGACACTGCGAGTTTTTGTTGCTACGGGATGGCGGGGCGAGCGGCCACTTGCACGACTAGCAGGCTCGCCCGGGTCATCGTCTGGACAGCGCCTTCGTTTCAACATTCGATTCGATTCGACAGCTACACAGAACAAGAAAACGCTCTATGTATTGCACATCACTACACATTAATTAACCTACATGAGATAGTATCACTGGACAGCTCGCTGCCCGAGATGTTTCCTGTTCGCTCACTTAGCCATTTGGGCTTCCTCGAGGGCATGTTCGAAGAAATGCTCGTTCTCGCTCAAATTCTCCTTCACAATATCTAAACCACCTTGGAAAACACCTCCAATGTACAGCTGTGGAAACGTTGGCCAGTCACTAAACTTCTTCAAGCCTTGTCTCACGGCGTCATCTTTCAGAATATCAAAGAATCCAAATCTCACTTGGTGCTCTCTCAAAATTGCCACCAACTGTCTTGAAAAACCACATTGTGGTGCCGATGGGGTACCCTTCATGAACAGCATGATTGGCGCAGCGGTGGTAAGTTTTGTTAATCTAGCATTCAATTGTTCCGGTGTTTCCTCTTCCATTTGTTCGTCAACAGCAGATGATGAGACAGGTTGCTGTTGCTGTTGTTGTTGTGGTTCTGGTGCAGAGGTGGCTGGAGCACTCTGTCTTGGTTGGTCACTGAACTGATTCAAAGCGGCAACGAATTCTTTTGGGTCGGCGCCACTTAATTCTTTGAGAATCGTACCGTTTCTGATCAAAACAAAGTACGGAACGGCAGACACGTCGAAAAGATCTGAAATGTCAGCATGTTCATCGGCGTTAATCGATAAAAAGGAGGTGTTTTGGTGTTGATTAGATTCTGCAAGTGTTGAAATAACTTTGTTCATTTGGATACATGGCGACGCCCATGGTGTATGGAAGTAGAGCGCAATTAGTCTGTTGTTGACCGAGGTGAGCTCGGTGAACTGGTCCTGGGATCCGATCTCGATGAGTGCCATGCTGGGTGTTGTTACAGGAAGAAGTGAGTTGGGTTGTGTGAATGAGCTGAATTTTTTCGGTTTTTATTTTTCAGAGCGAGGTTTTAAGGCTGTGCAGTTGATTACATGTAGACGTGATATGATTGGCGGAGGGGCGAACAACGACGGGCGAGCAACGAACGACCCAAGACCAGCAGTGCGAGTCGTGCGAGTCCAGCGAGTCCAGCCAGTCGAGCAAGTGGTGCGCGTAGTCCATGTCCTTCTACTTCCTATATCTTCCAAAGCCTGCAAAGAGTCTGTCTACACCATCCTCCCACCGATGCCCGACTTCCCTAGCATATCTACCGAATTACCTATACACGTCGCATCTTCTCTGTTATCCAAACCCAATGATAAAATTAACAATTGTCATTTACAATGCTGTCATTTTCGTCGTTTGAACGTCATAGAAAATTTGCTGAGTTTCCGATATGTCCATGAGCCAACGAAGTGCGAAGAATGGGGGAGCAGAGCGAACCGTCCGAGGCATGTGCGAAACTGTCGTGTGGGGACCGCAAGTGCGAGTTTAGTGGCATCCTGCCTCGCATTCCTCCCTTACTCATCGATTACCCTATCTTACTCCATACATTACAGATAATCTGATGTGTGATTACGTAATCTTTTTTTTTTCAGTGACACTGGTAGTTTATCCGTTACTACTTCTAATTTACTGATTATGAAAAGCCACGCGGGTTATTTGGCACCCAACAACCCGCTTCGCTCGCCGCTGCTTCAAAGCCAAAAAACATTTCACTTACTTCACGTATACCGCGCTCTAGCAAAGAGAAACCTACTCCGCTTCATTTCATTCAATCGCACTTAATCGCTATCCATCGCTATCCATCGCTATCCATCGCTATCCATCGCTCGTAGCCCATTCGATATCCATCGCCCATTTGATCCGTATCCCGGTGATCCAAATTCGATTCATTTGATCTTTGATCCAGCCATTCGATCAAGAGCTCATTAGCTCGCTGCTCATTCATCACTCTTCATCACCCCGTTCAACTCCTTCGAGTAATTCAAGACCGAAGGCTTCACAAACCCATGTGTAAACTCTGGAGTCCTCGTATGTCTTGGACTTGGTGTGAATATATTAACATAATCAGACATACTGAACGCAGGAGTCCTACTACCCTTCGTAGCCAACAACTTTCCTGACAAATGACCTGCACCATTCCCACCGTTAGGCGTTCCTGGAGTTTGAAATTTATTACCAGCTGCGTTTGCTATTGGTTGTAAAACCATCGAAGAATTTGGGGTCGTTGGAGCCTGTGAATTAATTAGTATTGAAGGCGTTGAAAACGGCAACGATTGCATATTTCTTGGTGGTGTTGATTCAATTCCCAGATTCGGAGTACTGGACAGTTGCATCAACGAGGCATTTCCGGTTTTGGGCGTCGTTGGAATACTCAAATAGGTGCTGAGATCTTTAGAATCCTTGGAACTTGCCGTTCTAGCAGGCGAGTTAGATAAATAAAGAAGCAGATCAGCACCTTCTTCATTCTCGTTGATATATCTTGAATTTGGTGTCTTGAATTCCAGGTTTTTCTTAGGTTTGCCTGCTTTTGGAGTCGAAAATAGAACAGATTGTAATGCCAATTGAGCTGATCCATTACTAGCATCTTTGTGCGGACTTGGAGTCTTTGTCAACGCCACGTCATCCAAAACAACTTTAGCAGCTGCTGGTGGTGTCTTTGGTGCTTGAGGCTGTTGTTGACGGATTTGTGATTGATTCTTATTATAGTTTATCGGAGTCGTTGAACCAGGGTTTTGAATGTAAAACGGTGAGGATGGGATGTTGTTGTGATGTAATCTTTTAGCAGGGGACGAAAACTCAGGTGCAGCAGGGACATCAAGCGACTTCCGTTTCAATGGAGTTGTTGTTGATGAGCTTGTTGGCCCGACAACATCTGTTTCTCGAACTGGCGATGATGACGAAAACGCAGGTGGCGAAGACGAGGTGACTTTACCTTGACTCTCCCGAACGCGTAGACCTGCTCTTGACAGTTTATCCTTCAACTGTCTGGTTATTCTTGCGAGCTCTGCCCTTTTAAGAATTTTCTCCGCAATCACGTCTTCGTGGCTCTGTGCAACCTCAGACATCCTAGATTCAGTTTTTTCACAAGAAATCGGTAGTAATTGCCACCAGTCGAGCTAACTTGTAAGAACTCTTAAGAACTTGTAGTTAGTTTCACTTGTTTTAGTTAGAAAGGGTTGCCCTATTTTCTTGTGAAACCGCCAAAGGGATAACATTTTGCAGGCATCTCATTTATTCGAATTAGGAAACTGGCCCGAAAAAAATTTTCCGACACGAAAATGGACGCGACAGACGTAAATGGCGACGAACGACCTGCAAATAGAGTCGCTCTGCAAATCATTCAGCATGCTGTTTCCACTAATTTTCTCACCACATTTTGCCTCCAATCAGTATTGTTCACCACCATTCATTTCATTCCTTCTGATATAGTCTCATTTTGTCTCCCAGTAGTGTTCAACTGTCACTTACCAAATTATCGACGTATCCTAGTACATCTCATTTTGCTCAATTCGCGATAATTTATGCAGGTAATTTACTGAGGCGGTGAAATAGGGAAATCAAATCAGGAAATGCAAGCAGATAATAGCAAAAGAAGATGACAGGCGAGCACTGAAAAAACGACGAGAGAAGCAATTTGTGCAATGTCACCAATGCCACAGGGAAGCAGACAATTGGATATGGTCAATTGAAATCATGAGCAAAGTGATTGAGAGAGCGAAGTAACTTGATTTGCCTAGAGAGTGGTTGGAACTGGTGAGCGAGACGAGTCTGCAACTCTGCCATCCACTTACCGAGAAGACTCGTTCGTTAGCCTCTCACATCACAATCTCATATTTCACATCATGCCGTATTTGCTTATTAGGTAAGATGAAACTATTCAACACATAGAGGTCATCTGAGACAGTTGTTCCGGAGCCCAAGATAGAAATGTTTCCCGAATCCTTGATTCCAATCACCCTTGAGCTATCAGCATCCAGTAACCTACGCAATTTCGTGCTGCCAGTCTTTCTCATTACTTCATTGATTGAAACCAAATTGATACCAGTCCCTTCAATTCGACACCAATTTCCAACCCGACAATTCATCGATAAAATAGCATTGGCAACAAACGTATTTGAACCCAACTCACATCCATCAAGTATAATGGCATTTGTCAATCGTGAACCTGGCCCAACGACTGCATTCTCACCAATTGATACATAAGGCCCAATTCTGGTACCATTCGAATAATTGACGGTGGCAGTTGGATGAATGTAAACAGGTGGGTGAATATGAACAGAAGCAGGTTGAAGATGTTTTTGATTCTCCGTACTAATTTGAAACATTTTCTCTAAATACAGTTCGTTTGCCCAAAGAGCGTCTGATGGTGTTTTGACAGCTTTCCAAAATCCTTGATATTGATAAACAAACGTCCTTCCTGCGTCTGGCAGATGATGCAGAATATCTTTTTCCATTGATAAGATGTCTTCATCGATGAATTCAAAAGTTGTTTTATCGTTTGCAATATTGATTTTCTTGATTTTTGCATTTGAGAGTCGACGAAATAACGATTCATTGAACAGGTAGATTCCTCCATTGATGACATCTGAAATTTTCGACTCTGGTTTCTCGACATAATGAACAACACGACTATCTTCGGAGACAATCGTACCAAATGACGAGAATTCGCTATCATTGAGCGCAACAAATAGGTCATAATTGCTTAGTTTAACACCAAACAAAACAGCATCAACTTGACCAGTCTTTTTTTTGGTTTCGTAAAACTCAACCATATCATTCAATGGAAATGAACAAACAATATCACCATGAATGACTAAAAAGCTCTCTGGATTACCACGCAGAATCTCTTCCCTGAAATGATAGAGTCCTCCTGCTGTCCCCAACGCTTTGAATTCTCTGAGATATTTCAAAGTACAAGCCCTTTCCGAATATTTCATTCTGGCATTGAATGTTGTAATAAACTCTGAGAAAACGTTGGCCTCGTAAAACCCAATTAGAATGATCTCGGTAACAGATTCGACCTTGAGAACAGCATCAATTGTATGAGCTAAAAGGGGCTTACCCGCAATTGGAAACAGAATCTTAGCTTCATCAAGTGCTAATGGCCGAAATCTCGTTCCACGAGATGCTCCACCAACCTTTTGTTGTTAGTATTGTAGATTAGCTATAATAAAGGGCTACTGTTGCCACTCACCATAATCACAGCTTTAGTAGTCATTTTCAAGTTATTACGACGATTTGTCAACGCTCCAAGTCACGTGAAGTGTTCTATTGAAACGATTGTTGTTATAAAATACGATTGGGTTCGTATTTCTACGTTCTGTCTGATGAGTTGTATGTAAGATCAAAACAAATTTATTTGTCTCCCTCTAATATTTTCCCTAAAATTAATCCCACGTAGCCCCTCGCGGCGTTTACACCGCCTCACACAGCCCTGGTTTTTTTTTTACTTGTCACTTTTGAGGCGCACTCGCAAACGGCCGAAAATGACAGGATCAATGCACCTAATCTTTCAACTTAGCCGTGACTGAGTTACTTGTTTTTCGTTGGCACTGAGTGATACACTTGAGGCTCTATAGTTCGTAGTCACTGGCTTCGCTTGTCGTACGTTCATCGCTCATCGTTCGTCATTGATTCGATTCATTGAACAGCCTATATAACTTAATTAACAATTGGAGCAAACACTTTACTCATATACTTTGAACCATCGCGCTCAATCACATCGCCGTGACATGGAACAACCTTCTCAATTGTCCAAGAGCTGAACAACGCGTCCAACGCAGCCTTAGTACCCTCGCGGTCCTTAGCCATAGCCGAGATCAACTTTGTGCTCAACCAAGTTCCTTGTGTGAACATCTTAGAAGTCAACCATCCATAAACTCCTTTCTGTGGGTCCACACCGTCAAACTGCTCATTAAAAGTGTCACATTCCGCAAGACGGTTGCCTCCGGTTTGTAACGTGAAAAACAAATCACCTTCCAACAGTGTCTTGTCTTGTGGAACATAGACAACCAATTCCTTGTTAGCAAATTTAGGGAAGTACAAAAATTCAAGTCCTGAAGAAACCAGGTTGGCGTCGATCGACGCGTCGGCACCAATTTCATTTGCTTTCAAAATTTTGTAACCCAACGTATCATCGAATTTCACATCAGTGACTTTCTCGACTGAAGGGTTTACACCTTCCATCGCAACCACACGGATTGCTGGATGTTTTTCCTTGTATCCCAGAACTGCCATTGTGTGTTCGATATCTGGAACCACAATGTGTGTCACGAGATCCACAAACGATTGTCCGTTAGAGAGATCACCGTTCTCAGTCATCACCTTGTCAAGCGATGAGATAACACCTTCATCATATGGAATGGTAGAGTAGATGATAAATGATTTGTTACTTGTTTTGAAAACAGACATCCGTGCTCCAACATGGAGTCTGTCAAAACGTGTGAACCCACAAGAGAATGTGTACACGTGCGGAGTAACTCTTCTGGCAACACCTTTCAAAACGTCTGGATAGCCCATGATATGTCAATTGAATATATTTGGTGTGTTGTAATTACTTGAAGAATGAATAATGGAAAATTGCTGTTTTTATATCTTTTTGAACTACTGAAATTATAATTACTTTTTTCCCCGGCCCAAAAATCTCGTATTTTTTTCTCAGGTGCACGGAACTAATGGAGTTCGTTTTCTCAGGCGATAACTTATTAAACGTTACTGGTTACTGAGTGAGTGAATGATTGTTGTCCATTCATTCTTCTGGTATAGTGATGTATACTGAGTGTACAAGTCAAGAACAGAGTGAACCTTCATCTTTGTTACCAAGGAGATTTCGTTTGGGGAGATTTCGTTTTGTCAAAGGGTGCTAAAAAAACGGCTTTCGCTGCGGCGAAAAAAAGTGCGATACGCCCTACGTCCGAATGCGGCTCGCAAATAGGATTTGTAATGTTCTAGATGCGCTTACCACGGGGAAGACACAAAATCTAGATGAGGGGCTGTTAAGGCTGTTGGGGCTGGGACTTTTAACGTTTGACAAATCAACTGCCTGCAACGATCACCCTATTGTTGCTTTCTTCGAACCTTACTAAATGACGTAAATCGACGCAGAAAATAAACTTGCGACGCGTCGGAACGTCTACCAAAATTTTTTTTTAAATGCACTTTTTCAAACCATGAAAATTCAGCTTTCTAATCTAATAAAGGTGATTTCTCCTTCGATAACATGAAATACGTGATCGAACACATGGAACAGGGTTTCACCCAATGGGTGATTCTTGAATACTCCCAAATCATCAAAGATGTTGGAAAAGATAACCTACTGCTTACATCTTTGCCAGCCAATACCACCGAGGAGGACATACCAACAGCTTTGAGAGATTTAGGCCTACAATGGACAACTAAGGAACTCACTGAGATTGTTGACACGCCGCGCTCTAGATTGTGTTTGCTTGACCCAAGAGCAGAAATCGACCTTCAACCAACCGATCAAGGTGAGTTCGACTACTTTATTTTCGGAGGCATTCTCGGTGACCATCCACCACGTGACAGAACATCGGAGTTGAAACATAAACTTAAATGTCCAACCAGAAGACTTGGAAATCTACAAATGACTACAGATACTGCAATTCGTACGACTAAAATCATCGTTTCTGGTACTCCATTCGAAGACATCAAGTTTATTGACTATCCGGAGATTCGTTTCAGTGCTCATGAAGCCACAGAAATGCCTTTCAGATACGTTTTGGATCAAGAGGGTAAGCCTATTCTTCCAGCCGGCATGTTAGCCCTCATCAAGAAGGATTCAGAAAAGACTCTTGACGATTTCTTCTAGAGAATTATATAATAGATGACGTAATCAAATCTTATCAGTTGTAAAAAGTATTTTCTATCTGTCAAATCCCATTTTGTAGGCAAAATGGCGGAGAAAAATTAATTTACATGAGGGCAAACAGTTGTTTGCGTTGCTGGTTCCTTAAATACAACGGTCATTTGGCTTGTTGAATAGGACAAAAGAGGTTTGAGGGATCTTAGAATTGAAATATTACCCGGCTCTGATAATTTAGACATCTTTTAAATTAGATTCCGTTGGAACACTTGCTCATATTGTCGTTTTCTGTTACACCCCCCAAATGGTTACCATCAAAAGTCTAGTCTTCCTCGGGCTTTTGGTACAAAGTGCCGTCCAAGCCAAACCAACATTATATGGAGACTTAAAAATAACAGGAAATAGCTTCAAACATCTTGGAAACGTGGTCGAAGTGGCTGGTCTGACATATGAAAATGACGAAGACACAACCGAGAAGTGTCCACCTTGTTTCAATTGTAACCTTCCAAACTTCAATTGCAAGCAATTTTCAACGTGTAATCCGTTTTCCGGTAGATGCGAATGTTTGCAGGGTTTTGGTGGTGAAGATTGTTCTGAACCCGTTTGTGGCAGTCTTGCTGACGGAATTAATAGACCAATCAGAGGTCCAAACGAGTCTTGCACTTGCGAAGATGGTTGGTCAGGAATCAATTGTAACTTGTGTGAGTCGGATTCTGTTTGTGATGCTTTTGTTCCAGGAGATTTGAAAGGTACCTGTTACAAATCCGGAGTCATTGTGAACCAAAATCATCAAATGTGTGACGTTACCAATAAAAAAATCGTGGAGATTCTCAATGGAAAAGCACCCCAAGTGACTTTCAGCTGTAACAAGACCTCAGAGAAGTGCAATTTTCAGTTTTGGATTGCCGAAGAAGAAAGTTTTTACTGTGATCTCAGCAAATGTGACTTTCAGTACGACTTAGCTGTTAACACTACTCATTACAAGTGCGATGAGGTTTCCTGTATGTGTTTGCCCGAAAAAATGTTGTGTGGTCAAGAAGGCTCTATTGATATTTCGGATTTCCTTACTGAAACCATCACAGGACCAGGTGACTTCTCATGTGATTTGGCTCAAAACAGTTGCAAGTTCTCCGAGCCTAGCATGAATGATTTGATTACAAATGTTTTTGGTGATCCGTACATCACTCTTTCGTGTAAATCGGGCGAATGTTTGCATGCGAGCGAGATCCCTGGCTTTGAAATGCCTGGAAAAGCTAAATTCGGTCTGGTTGACTTGTTAAGAATCGCTGCCACCATTGCTGGTTCTGCAGGGGTTGTTTCTCTTTCGATCTACGGAATCAAGAGATCGCCATTATTTGGTGACGATGGCCAAATTGAGCTACCTGGGGATGACAATATTGACGGCGACGATTCGTTGATGAATGATTACAAACCAGTCATTTTCTCGTTTGAAAATGTCGCTTATTCGGTTTCGGGAAGAAATATCTTGAAGAACGCATACGGTATTGTGGAACCTGGTGAATGTTTGGCGATTATGGGAGGATCAGGAGCTGGAAAAACCACACTTTTGGACATATTAGCTGGTAAGAACAAGAGTGGAAATGCGTCTGGTTCGTTTTTTGTTAACGGTGAAAAAATTATGACCAAACAAGATTTGGCACATTTCCAAAAGTCTACTGGATTCGTTGACCAAGAAGACTTCCTGATTCCTACGCTTACTGTGTATGAGACTGTTTTGAACAGTGCATTGTTAAGACTGCCGCGTTCGATGTCTACAGCTTCGAAGAAGGCCAAAGTTCTGCAAATATTGGCTGAATTGAGGATTTTGCACATCAAAGATAAGTTAATTGGGTCAGATTTTGAACGTGGTATATCAGGTGGTGAGAAAAGAAGAGTTGCCATTGCTTGTGAATTGGTTACTTCCCCTTCGGTTTTGTTTTTGGATGAGCCAACTTCGGGTTTAGATGGTTACAACGCTTTCAATGTGGTTGAATGTCTTGTGAGATTGGCGAAGGATTTCAACAGAACGATTATTTTCACGATCCATCAACCAAGAAGTAACATCGTGGCTCTTTTCGATAAACTTCTTCTTCTTGCTGAAGGCGAACTTGTTTATTCCGGAAACATGCTTGAATGTAACGAGTTCTTCAGCAACAATGGGTACTCATGTCCTGTTGGGTACAATATCGCTGATTACTTGATTGACGTCACTGCTGGAGATGGTCCAAATAGAGACACTCCAATTGTTTATGCCGATGAAGAAAGTGGTTCCCATAATCATGACATTCATACATCTATTGGTGAGAACGATGTCGACGATCCAACTTCGGAATGGCAACATTATGCTGCTCATAGAGACGAATTTGGCAATACATTAAAAGTTAGAAAGTCGCCAACAAGTTCAAATCGTTCGATTTTGAGCGTTTTCCAAAACTCAATACAAGCTGAAAAGTTACGTTCAGAAATTAAAGCATTGGCTGACAAGTTTCAAAACAGTCGAAGTGAAGAAGTCTCTGTCAGTTCGTTCTTCAAGAATAGTTCAGATAAGACCAAAGCCAGTTTTTTTACTCAATTATCTATTTTGAGTTCAAGAACTTTCAAAAACTCGTACCGGAACCCAAAATTACTCATGTCTCACTACGCATTGTCACTCATAATGGGCTTGTTCTGTTCATTCTTGTATTATGATGTTGAGAACAATATCAGTGGTTTCCAAAATCGTCTTGGATTGTTCCTTTTCCTTCTTACGCTATTTGGATTTTCTACACTTACCGGTTTGCATTCATTTTCCATCGAAAGAATTGTGTTCATCAGAGAACGTTCAAACAACTATTACCATCCTCTGAGTTATTACCTGAGCAAAATCATTTGCGACGTTATCCCACTTCGATTATTCCCTCCTGTTATTTTACTTGCCATTATTTATCCATTGGTTGGACTCAATATGGAAGGTAACAAGTTCTGGACTTCAATGTTGATTTTAATCTTGTTTAATTTGGCTGCTGCCGTTGAAATTTTAATCATAGGAATTCTTGTCAAGGAACCTGGATCTGCCACAATGATCGGAGTTCTCGTTTTGTTGTTTTCTCTACTGTTTGCTGGTCTTTTCATAAACAAGGAGACTATACCTCCACAAATTGCATGGTTTGAGAACATTTCTGTTTTCCATTATGGCTATGAAGCTTTAACGGTGAACGAGGTGAACGGGTTGGTTTTGAAGGAGAAGAAGTATGGATTGGATATCAGTGTTCCCGGTGCTGTTATATTGAGCACCTTTGGCTTTGATGTCGGGGCTGTTTGGTTTGATGTTTGTTGGTTGGCAGGGATGTTTGGAGTGTTTGTTTTAGTGGGATATGTGGGGCTGCATTATTGCGTTTACGAGACAAGATGAGCGAACGATGAGCCACTACGGCGAACGAAGCGCAAGGCGGGCTGTTCTCTGAGGAGTTGGCGGTTCTGCTACGCTTACCATTCTCCTCGTCTTGAATTACACATTTAGTGACATAGATAAAAGTTTCGTTTGAGCGATCAGTGATCGCTAAGATTTTACCAATGGCGGATGGGGGCAAGTGCGACTCGCTTCGCTCGTCTTTATCGTAATTTTCACGGTCCAGGTATCAGCCATGTCCGTAGTGTGGCTCAGTTGGGGCTTTGAAAGGTACAACTGGGGCTGCCTGGAATGTTCCCCGCCCCTTGCTTGGCGCCCGCAGGGCTTTGAATGGGGCTAAAAAACTTTAACTCAAAAAAAAAAAAATAGAAAACAAATGGACACGAAATCACATCAAGGTAATTTCAAAGAAGGAGACTTTATTGAAATGTTGATCTGTAGAGTGTTCTGAGCTGTTCAAGGCCTCTAACCTCTAATTTTGTCCCGTTGAGCGTGTGTGAACCAGATTGATCCCTTAGGACCCCGTGACCCGTACAATGTCCCTCAATAAAAGCTGGAGTAACCCTTTCCGTGATCCTCAACAGGACAATTCAGTGATACATACAGGACGATCAGGAGATGATGCATACCAGAATCTGGTATCGAATACTGAGAAGTACCATGGTGAACGGCGCTATCCAGCGAAGAATCCGTTCAAAGTTTCGGACGACCCGTTTAGCACTGAAACGTTGAGTCCCAGAGATCGATACCCGCCGCTGCCAGAGTTTGATGAACAGGTGGGTTTTGGTGCATTCGGGAGAACGAAACAAGATGTGTCGGAGAAAACAATGGCAGATGAGGAAGAATCAGGGTGGTACAGACTGAAACAAGCGGGCAGATTTTTATTTGGCAGACACACCAGTTGGCCGGTGTTTGTGTATTTGATTACGGCGATCCAGATAATTGTTTTCGTTTATGAACTGATCAAGATGGGTATCTACACCGGCAGCCCAATCCAGACGAAGCCATATTTCAACCCAATGATTGGACCGTCAACATACGTTCAAATACACGTCGGAGCACGTTACGTTCCATGTATGACTTTCATCGATGGGATTACCAACGAAACAGATATATCGTGGCCGTGTCCGAATTCGACTTCGACAAGCACAGACGTTTGCTCGCTCGAAGAGCTTTGTGGGATGGGTGGTTTCTCGGTTAACGATGAAACAGGTTACTATCAACCAGATCAATGGTGGCGTTTGATTACTCCGATGTTTCTCCATGCTGGCTTTCTACACATAATTTTCAACTTGTTACTGCAAGTCATGATGGGTTCAAAATTAGAGAGATTTATTGGGTTTTTGAGATTTGGAGTGATTTATTTGGCTTGCGGGATATCAGGTTTTCTACTCGGAGCGAACTTCACCCCTGCCGGAATAACTTCTACAGGCGCTTCTGGAGCGCTATTTGGTGCCTGTATTGGAGTCGATCTGTTGCTTTTGATACTCAACAACAACATGGACCATTTCACCGGTTCAAGAGGTGGCCTGAATGCCACCAGAAAACAATTCAAAGTCTATCTGGTTGGATCGATCGTGGAGATTGTTGTCATGATTGTTCTTGGTTTGCTGCCAGGACTAGACAACTTTTCCCATATTGGAGGCTTTGTTATTGGGATTTCATTGGGAGTTGCATTTTTAAATGATCCAAAGTTTGTGTACAAGAACGAACAGGGCGAGGGATTTTTGGGAAAGAGAAACAAGTGGTTTTACGTTTGGAGTTTGGTGAGAGTTGTTGCGTTTGTATTGACGATCGTTTACTTTTGTTTGTTGGCGAAGAATTTCGCAGATAAAGGTGCAGATGCTTCGGACAGCTGCAAGTGGTGTAAGTATATTAACTGCTTGCCGGTTAACGGATGGTGTGATGCTGGCGATTTGACTGTTACTTACTCGGGTTTACATTATCTGGTTGGGCCGTTGTATTTGGTGAGGGAGTTGTTTTTATAGTTTGTGTAATGAATTTATGAGACGAGAAATGGCGACAAGAGAAATGGCAAGCGACCATCAAAGTGCATCCACACATCAAGTCGAGTGTCTCAGTGTACCACGCAAGCCGTCAATTAAATTGCCCACGGTGGAGCTCGCTTTCCTAGCTCTACGAAATCACGGCTGTGCAACTAATTTTTCCCACATTTGCCCTGGGGAAATATTTACTTCAACTTTCCCTTGTTGGCTTTATTCTCCCTAAACAATTGCCCAACCAACGTCCCCCAACACTGTAAATGTCCCTAGAATATCTCAACAACGTCGACTTGAGCGGATTGACTCTGCCTTCTGCGTCGACACCGGTCTACAAAGATGATTGTATGTTTTCGTTCGACACAGCTCTGGATCCCCAAGGACTCGATATTTGTTTGACGTGTTTCCAAGCGTTTAGTCGTGGGGCTCTCGACTACACAAGACAGCACAGCGAGTTTTTTGGCCACAAGCTGTTCCTCAACTACAGGAAAGTCCTCAAGCCACGTGCCATCAGAGAACAAGAACAACCTGCCAAAATGGCTAAATTGGAGATCAAACAAGAGACTGAAGATGATCTTTTTGATACCAAAACGAGCATCTATTGCTGTGAAATCGACCAAAGCGTTGAACTAAACGACTCATTGCCTCCAAAAATTGTCACGGTGGCAAACGCTATTTTAAAATCCACGTCTTCTGACAAAAAACAAGAGATCAAAGCATGGGAACAAGAGATTCAGCCTTGTCAGCATGCCTTCGATATAGTTCAAAATCCAATTGATTCCGATCTTTCGAAATGCAATCTTTGCGATTTGCAAGAAAACCTGTGGATTTGTCTAACCTGTGGTTCTCTGGGCTGTGGTAGAGCTCAGTTCGGTGGTATTGCTGGTAACTCACATGCCCTTTCTCATCATGAAGCAGCCCCTTCTCACCACATCGCCGTCAAATTAGGCTCTTTGTCGTTGGACTCTGCAGACTGTTACTGTTACAGCTGCAATGACGAAGTCAAAGTCCCTGAGCTGTCTAAATACCTGCTCACTTTCAACATCGACATCACCCAGTCTGTCAAGACAGAGAAGAACCTGACAGAATTACAAATCGAGCAAAACGTCAAATGGGATTTCAACATGGATAACAGCAACGGAGAAGCTTCTAAACCTTTGTTTGGAAAGGGGCTCACTGGTTTCAAAAATTTGGGTAATTCATGCTATCTTGCATCCGTCTTACAAGTCTTGTTTTCGATTCCCGAGTTTGCTTCTTCATTCCATATCGAAGAAGGAATGCCTGTGGAAAAGATCTTGAATCCAGGCGATCCAGCCAAAGATTTAGAGACCCAATTGTTTAAAATCGGAGACGGACTGCTTTCTGGTAGATATTCTATTCCAGATGACACTACAACTGATGAAGTTAAATACCAAAGAGGAATCAAACCTTCGGGATTCAAATCTCTCATTGGAGAAGGGCATCCGGAATTCTGTTCCATGCAGCAACAGGACGCTTTTGAATTTTGGATGTATTTGATTGACAAGTTGGAGAACCAGAAAGCTAAAGGGATCTCAGAAACCGCGCCAACAGATGTGTTCCAATACGTTGTTGAAAATAAACTGAAGTGTCTCAATTGTGAAGGTGTTAGAATCAACAAGGAAATCACAGAGAGTTTGTGTCTTCCAGTAGATGACGAGCTTTTGAGCGTCGACGAAGAGGGTAAAAAACATTACAAACAAGTCACCTTTGGACAATCTATCAAGAAATGGTCCTCACCAGAGAGTCTGGATTTGAACTGTCCAAAATGTGGCGGTAGTCAGAGTGCAACAAAGCAACAATTCATAACACATCTCCCTGAATATTTGGTGATTAGTCCACAACGTATTAAACTAGAGAACTGGGTTCCTGTGAAATTGAATGTTCCTATCAAATTTGAAGATGAGTTGGATATGTCAAGTGCCGTCTCCAATAATACGTTGATGGACGGAGAAGAGCTGTTGGCTGAAGAAGAAGAAGCTGCAACTGAATACACGTTCAACTCTGAAGCGATGGCTGCTCTTGCTGGTATGGGATTCCCTGAAAATAGATGTAAAAGAGCATTGTATGCTACTGGAAATTCAGATGCAGAGGCAGCCATGAACTGGTTGTTTGGGCATATGGAAGACCCAGATATCGATGATCCGTTTGTGCCTGAAGCATCGAAACCTGTGGAAAAGGCAAATGGCGAAGATATTCAAAATTTGGTTGCCATGGGCTTTACTGAAAAGCTGGCAAACAAAGCTCTCTTGCTGAACGGAGGAAACATGGAAAGAGCAGTCGATTGGTTATTCTCTAATCCAGAGGACGATGGTATGTTACCAGAAAATGACGCAGGTAAAGTTGAAACTTTAGATGAGAAAATTCAAAGACTCAAATCAAATGGTAATGAAAATACAAACTTCGAATTGAAAGCAGTCATTTGTCATAAAGGAGTCTCTATTCATTCCGGTCATTATGTTGCATTCATCAAAAAGCAGATAGACGGAGATGAAAAATGGGTATTGTTCAATGATGAAAAGGTTGCATTGGCTAGTGAAGAAAACATTAAGGAAATTGAAACTTCTGGATACATTTATTTGTTCAAGAGAAACTCTTAATAATATCTTATCTAGCTATATATAAGTATATTAACTTGAACAATTCTCTAAAGGTATGAGCAATTAAAATATAGGAAAGTAAAACAATAGATGCATGGCGAGCGAGCAAATGACAAGCAAATGAGGCAGCGAGTCATTTGAGTACCTCTGTAAAAAGAATTGCGAGTCAATCGCAAGGACAGTGGTGACTTATAATTCTCGTGATTCATCAGTCAGTCGACTTCTTCGCCTCACTTCGCTCGTCTTGACAACGATGGCTTTAAAAAACACACAAGATGGAACTTAATCCAAGATAAAACAGAATCTCTGAAACAAAATACTCGAGACTGAGGATGGAACCGTTGATGAGTTAGGTGAGTATCACACATGACCAACAAATGGCTTGCCTTAGTTAAATGGTTACTTTTTCAACTCCTTAACTTTAGTCTCCAATTTGGCCACCTTTTCCTTCAGTTCTGAATTTTGTTTTCTTAATAAACCGATTTCGATATCTTTCTCTTTGGATTTACCATAACTTAACATTTTTGCCATTTCTTCGTTTTCCTCTGTTAACATTTGCATCTTTGTGATTATCTTATGAGCAATTTCTTCTTCATCATATCTGCCTGTACGTGTAACAGATTGATTTGGATTTAAAGCTACAGCGGTCAAAACCACTTCTAATCTCAACTTTGTGTCTTCTAATTCCTCTTGTGTCGACTGTAATTTTTGAGAAAGCTTGTTATACAATTGTTCATGATTCTTTGAGATTTCAAAAGGTTTTGAGTCGTTTTCTTTCGAATTGACCGAGTTCAAAAGTAAGTTTAATCTGGAAACTTCATTTTCAAGTTTTGCGATTATAGATTCTTTCAGTTCAATTTGAATTTTAGATGACTCTGCTTCTGCGGTATCAACTTTCTGCGAATGATTTGAGGTTTTATGAGACTGAGTCTGAGTGTGGGTCTGTGATAGAGACTGTGACTGTGACTGCGACTGTGACTGTTGCTGGTGTTGGGTTTGCGAGTGTGGGGCCAGATAACTTTGTTGAGGGTTTGATCCCGAATGCATCTTTGCGTTTGAGCTAGATTGTCCAGAATAGCTTGGCCACTTAACGTAATAGTCTTGTTGGGTGTACAGGTTGTTCTTGGATGGTGCTGTGGTCTGAGTGTTGTTTGAAGTGGCAGAAGCATTCAATTGCATCAATTGTAAAGCCAATGCGTCCATATCGCTGTTCGATGCTCCTGTCATTGGCATAGAACCAACAGCGTTTTCATAAAGGGAGTTGAATATTTGATCTGGAGCGGAATAATATGGAGATTGCATTTTAGCCATTTGAGTAGTAGAAGCGGCTGTATTTTGTGTCATCACCGAAGTGTTAGCTGCTGTTCCTGACCACAGATCTCTGCTTGTAGCTGAAGTGTTATTGTAGTTGTTTGTTGCAGATGAAGGGGTCGTTGAAGATGCCCAGGGATAAGTCCCAAATTTGCTAGGGGAGTCCATTCCAAGCAAAGGACCACGTGACAAAGAACCTAAAGATCCGGATCCTAGCGGAGGACTAGAACCGACTCTTGAAGACGAAGTAGGTCCATTTTGTTGTTGGGAAGTTTGGTTTGTCTGGTTTGCTTGAGAAGCCTGTTGAGATGCTTGTTGCTGGGGCCAATGTGATTTTTGGGATGAATCCAGCTTGTTTGCTCTATATAAGTCAAATTGCTGGTCTGAGGCTGATCCCATCATAACGTTTCCGGTGGCGTTGGAAGGAGACTGATCAGTTCCAGTTCTATTTTTATTAACAGGCTGGTTATTCGCAAACGAATTATTTCTCAAAGAGGTTTCTCCAGACACAGAAGTTCCAAAGTTTGACTCTGTTGTGTCAGCAGACTCTGATTTTCGGATGGCCTGAAGGGGTTGGGGGTTGTTAGTATTTGGAGAATGATCCCCTTTTCGAACAGTTTAAGATTGACCTCTCTGTTAGAAGGTACTTTTGTTTCTACTTACAAAGTTATCATAGCTCATGGCCCCAGATATTGTGCAACAAAACACCAAAAAGATTGGTTTGCCCTCAAAATCACAAGTTGTTGTTTCTGAAACAAACAAATAAAAAGGGTGTGGTTAGAGAACCCCTTTTTTTTTCCCTCTGTGTTGACTTGATTCACTTTTTAACATGTGTTTCTGGTGTACGGGTGTTTCGCGAATGGAACGAGTCGTTTTCTCAGATTCCGGGGAATGGTAATGTGGGCACGACGAGCAAAGTGAGTCAATGTGAATCACTAGCGCAGCAAAGCGATTTGGCTCTTTTCTTGTATCATAACTACCAAATCAACTACACTTAAGAATTGTCTAAACGACATCAACTCATTACTACTATCACTACAACCGAGCATCCTCCTAGTTTGTTCGGACCCTGAGTAACCCAAGTAAGATAAAACTAGCCACGAGCAAATATGGAGCAATTTGTGGCCTCATCAGTCTGGTACCACGAACGCTCGCTTCACTAACTCTCTATGTCACCTATTGTTTGCCCGCGACGCTTGTGCGGTGTAATTCAATTGCTCCGCGAATCAGGTCCGGATAAATGGTTCCACCCATTGGGCACTTCAAACATCAAGGTCCAACCTAGGTGAACAGCTGTGACTATTGTGTCTCCTGTGGTACAGGCCGATGACCCATGTAGTCAATGTTGCAGTCGTGATAACTCCCTCTTCACTCTGTCTTATCCGCCTTTTGATTCCTCATTCGGAAATGTTTCGGACCTGATTCAAAGCCGCATTAACCCCGAGGTCACTAAAATTTATTAGGCGCAGCCTGCTTGGGCACAGTGCCCATCTATCTAGCCAAAAATAAATAAATATCTATCGGGATCATCAATTCAGAGAATGATTCATTTTACAACTACCGTTCTCTTATCGACATGGCTTCTTATTACCTGAGAAAAGTGAGAAATAGTTCCTCAAAGCTCGTACAGAAAGGTTTACGAAGAATTGACACCAAGCGAGGGTCCAATACGTCATCAGTCACACAGTCGATTGGGTGCGACGATTACAAGACTCCAGACATCACCGAGTTTGTCGGGACATCAGAAAACGCGAGGATTCTTCGATTGACCAGTGAATCGGTCTTGTCCGAAGCGGAAAGCACCGATTTTGATACTGACACAGAATTTTCTCCAGATTTTCCGAATATATTATTCTCACAAGTTTCGATCCACAAAGAGCAGAGGCCGATCATCACACCAAGGGAGGCCACCGATTTGGAAACAGAGTTCAAACTGCGGGTTACTTCTTTCCCGAGATTCGTGGTCAATTTGGGTCTTCTGGTGTTGATCTGGGTGCTGTGTTTGTCAGTGGTCGGGCTGTCTTTGGTGGTGATGATGACGTTCGTCAAGAGGGCATTCATTGATTAACGAGCGAGCGAAACAACGGACGAGCATTATCAGCAGTGTCGGAACAGAGATCAGTAGGCACAAGAATGGGTGTTGGGCAATTGAGCGAGCCTTCAAGACCCACAGATAGCGACCAGTCGAGTAGTGACGAACAGCGAGTCGCGTCCAATATATAATACCGTTTGATGATTTTTAATGACAATTACGAGCAAAGCGAATCGTACGGTTAGAACGTGCTGGTCAAGTGAGACGTCACAACTGGTCAGTCGACCACTCGCTTTGCTAATTTTCAGTCTCAATTTTCCCCAGTAATCAGTACTCAGCCGCACCGTCAATAGTTGCTACCAAATTCGCTACTAATATTTTTTCAGGGCTCAAACTATACGACAGCTCTTACAAATTACTCACAAACTGTATGTTGCACACGTTGCATAGATTAGTGACATCCTATTAGGAACCCGCAAGAATCAGTGGAATAATCAGGGCCCATGGGGGTCGTTAGTGTCTCAATAAATACGCTATTTATGTTTCTTCTTATGCAAGAAGTTCAAGCTTGCAAACGAGCCATTCTTCTTCAAATGGAAACTCGACGACGACCTGCTGCTCAATAGTTCAGGACGTTTCGGAGTTGCAGAAAATGCGCCAGACCCGCTTGTTCCGCCAACGGAGCGCGATTGAGGAGACTCCTGGAACGGACTCGAAGAACTCGAAACGTTAGGATGGAGATGAACGCTCTTAGGAATCGGAATACCACAGGTTTCAGATTCTGCAGAAGAAGTTGTCTGTTCTGAAATCTGTTGAGAGTGGAGTTGAGATAAACCCTGTGGCGTCGAAGAATAATTTGAGCCTCGCATCGATGCCAGATTGGCAGCAGACTGTGTCCGTGAAATAGCAGGTGAAGTGCTTGTGGAAGAACCTCTACTCTTGGCCAGTTCACTGGCAAGATGTTTGTGCTCTTTACCACGTCCGATGTGTAACAACAAAGAAGACGATGTCGCACTCGTCGACAGTTTCGGATGAATATTCACCTGCGAATGGCTTCCACTGCCTTCCGAAAGGTGAACATTCTTCAATCTTGAATCCAATAAATCCAGATTGATGTTGGGGAATCCATCAGATGCTGGTGGCTCGTAAGCAGGCGTCAAGTCATCAGCCATAACCTCAGATCTGATGGCGGTTTCGTATGATGGAACTTTGGATAGAATGTTTCCATCCCAATGATAGTCTTCATGCTCTTCCTGGTGATCACCAGCGTGCAAATCACTCATAGAGTTCACACGAGACAAGTGCTGAACTGGTGACATCATTCCTGATAGCATTTGCATTGTATGGATCTCACCATGTGGAGTAGACGGTGGTAAGTTGGTAGCACCACCAGAAAATGCAGGACCAGAAATAGTCGCATTGCCAATAGCAGCGTTTGTAGAATGAGTCTGCGTGGACGGGGAAACATAAGAAAAATAGTCTCCCTCGCCACCATCGTCTGACAAATTAAAAATAGGTCTTCCTCTGGATAGGGCACCAGGAGTTCTAGGCTCGCCACCTTCTCTCTGTGATTGCAAATTGCTCAAGTTCGCAAGCAACTGCGAGTTGAATCCTGTATCACTGGGGATCATGTTGAACTCACCCAGGGTTCTTCTCATGTCGTCGTCGGAAACGGCTTGGCTAGAGCCTGAGGCTGAGGCTGAAGCTGAGGCAGCCGTCGCCTGGATTGGAATGGCAGCCGGAGTCGATGGAGCTGAAAAATCAGGTGTTTCGGCCGGAGAAGCCACCTCGCTCCACAGTCGATCGTAAACGTGGTTTTCGTAGTTTGGAGGAGCCATTAGATCTTGTGTATTAATGTTGAAACCGGAACCACCTCCGCCGGTAGAACCACCAGGTGTATTTGGAGACGAAAATCTATTAAGACTGCTGGCTTGATCGTGGTCGAAGATCATCTCTTCTCCTTTGTAATGAATCGTTGCATCTTCGACGTTGGCTGAACCTTCGTCCTCAAACTCCAAGAGTGTCTTTGCCTTGATTGGAACGAAAGGACTGATAAACAAAGAAATCGGTAACGTTGCTCTAAGCTCAGAAACGTGGCCGTCTGGATTGATCAAACCAATGACAAACCTCAACTTATGGATGACTTTGACGTGATTTGCGACATCGCAATCCTGTGTAAGTTTAGCCAGAGACGCAGGAAGTTGTAAAGCAGTTCTCACTTCCCATCTGTCTTGGGCCAAGCAAAGTTCCTGGTTGCGGAAAAACACCCCATCCGGATCGACTTCACACTCCTCCCAGATTTTTTTACCGTTCTGATCAGTTGTCACTTTAGGAATGTACTTCGAAAGGATGTTTCTTTCGTCTAAATGACTCGAAAATGATGTTGAGAAACTGTAGTTTTCAGTCAACTTGATCTTGATGTTACCAAGACGCAAACCCTTGGCGAGCGGAACAAGGATCATCTCCACATTTACTGAAGATCCAATTGCGATCGCCTTGGCAGGCGCAGTGATGGAATAATCGATTTTCTTGGGCCATGTATTATCAACGGCAACTGTTTCTGTGAGTTCAGGAGCATCCGTTGTGAGCGTACGAATGACATGGATGTGTTTTTTCGTAATGAGTGGTGTACTGAACCTTCCTTTCTCTATGGTGGCCTGTATGACGTAAACGAGCGAACAGCCAGGAAGACCTTCGATAGACTCTGGGATAGAACCATCTAAAATAGTTTGGAATGGGAACTCGTAGTTTCCCTCCTGTAGCACCACGGGCTCATTCTTACCTGCACCAAAGCCCAAAGACCCCAAGTTGGTCAAGGACTTGTTCTTGTTGAGCGAGACCGTTGACCGAGAGTTGGCAGACATCATCTTAAGAGAACTTGAAGACGACTGATTAGATCTTGTAAGCGTTCCAGAGGCAAACCCTGACACCTGGCCGGCCAAATTCGTGCTTGAGCCAGGATGAGAGCCTCCTTGGTTGAAAGAAGAGCTTAGGGGATTGCTGGTGTTGAGAAACTCGTGTAGGTTAAGAGGATCCCATTCAAAATTGAACAATGTTTTATGATACCGATAAGGTTTGTGGAAAGCACCTTTTGATGATTGATATGTTTCTTCCCAATTCAACTTCAAAACTGCCGTCATTGATAACGACAATTTCCTGATAGTCATTGGTTCCACCACAGACAGGGCTATCACACCTGAAAAAAGTGCTGAGGCTGCCTCGCTAGGTGGTCCTTTCAACACCACAACGTCACGATCTGTTGACCGGAGTCTGATGTCAAATAGTGGCGTTTGCCGTGACGTTTTTTTAGTATTTTTGCCCATGTTTCAAGTGGTAATTGGTGTTTGCTGTCCTCTGATGTTGGCGGCGATTTGTATGTACTGAGTATTTGTTTGTGGTTGTTTATCGTTAAAGCTGTCAGTTTATATGTCTTGTAGTATCTGTTGGTTTAATAGCCTCCCAAATCACACACTCCTAGTGATTGTAGTCCATTTGACGTGGTAAGAACGAACGAAGGGTTGGGTAAAAATTAGTGGTTCCTTTAATTTGTGTCATTTTTTTTCCGCGCAGCCAGCAAAATCAGCGATTTTCAATGCCCCACAATTACGGCGAGCGAATGACGAGCGGAACGAATGACTTGAGGAGCGAATGAAAAATGGGCCGAATCAAGCAACCAATGCAAATCGCCTTCTAAGCACCTTCTAAGGGCCAGGAACAAAGTAAACTCACCCAAAGGCTTCAGACCGACTCCGTCCGTCTGTCATAGCCGTACCCCCCTTCACCTGCCTCGGATAAACTCATGCTCTCGTCGATGTCACTTGATTATGTCATGAATCTCTTTCTATACATCCGTACACCACACGTTATTTTTTCAACCATTTTTTTTTTCACCTCGAGCGTGAAAAAAATATCACTAATACACTCTCCAACTAGACTTTGTTCTCTTCAAGATCCCTTACACAGATTAATTCAGCCACAATGAGCTCGGAAGATGTCTCGTTCAGTGACGATGTTGTTTTGCAGTTGACTTTGCTGAAAACGTCGTCCATCAACGCCAAACTGGCGGCTGTGGCAAAAATCAATTCTGTACTCACCTCGAAGGGTTCAGATATCCCATCAAATCTGCTAGACTCCGTCTGTCTCGGCGTCTTGAACACATTTTCGAGCTTCCCAAACAACAAAACATTCTCCCAAGCAGTTTTGAATACTTTTTCATCCTTGCTCAAAATCAACACAGACAAATATCTAAAAGTCTTCATCAAATTCGTCTCAGAATGGTCCACTAAACGTCTGGCCCCAGCGGATTTGTTGGTTCTTCTCGAGTGGAACGGTTATTTCAGCATACAGGCGGCAACACTTTCAAAATATGAGGAATTTTCTGGTGTATTAACCGCTTCGTCAGTTTCTTTGGTCGACTCCATCGTTTCCACCGTTGATCTGGTCAAAAAACGCAAAAACAGAGTCGTCCAAACAGCCTTCCATAAAATACAGCATTCTTTGACCGGTTTGATTGCTTCAGATCCAAAATTCGCAAGTTTGATTGCAGATTCCGTTTGTAAAGCCAAATCAACACCATCCGGTGCATTGACCCACATTGGACTTTTAGCTGCTTCAACCGAGTCTTTGCCATCTACTTTGGCTGAGAAGAAATCACAATTGCTAGACTTTTTTACCAAAGATGTATTGACCAGCAAAATTATACCCCAGGACGCTGCTCTTAGTGCTTTTGGTACGTTTATTCGTCAACTTTCTTCAGAAGATCTTGCCATGGTTGTCACGAGTCTCGAGAAAGCATCATTGAGAAACTCGGAGCTCACTTTCAGCGTCATTTCGCCACACGTGTTTTCTGCTGTCGACGAATCGAAAATTGATATTTTGGAAACACTTTCAAGCGGTAAATTCATCGGTCAATTGACTGCTGCATTGAAAAACGCCAATGAAAACACAAAGAAAGGTTCGTCAAAGTCTCTTTGTATAATTTTGTCAAAATCGTCAAACTCTTCCGAAGACCGTTTGTCTGCATTGGTTGATGAATTGTTCAAACTCCTCAAGACTGTTTCCCTTTCGGCATCTGAGCAAAAAGTTCTTTTTGCCCAAGTCCTTTCATCTGTTCCTGTCGTTCACACTTCTGTCGATCTCAAAATTGTCTCTGGACTTTTACCTCTTGTGGCTAAAGATCCAAACGAGGTTTCTCTTTCTGCTCAATTGGACACTCTTTTCTCCCGCTCGTTGCAATTGTTGTCCCAGAATGAGTCGGAATCATCTGATAAAGTGGCTGCGGCCCTTGAAACTGGTCTAAAGGACAAGAAACAGCCCCTCAGACGGTGTTGGGCCGTTTCCTTGGGTAAGGCATTGTTGAAGTTCGAAAGCTTGAGTACAGATCAAGACAAGTTCCTGGGTAAAGCTGTTCCTGGTTTATTGGTACTTCTAAACGAATGTCTTTCCTCTCCATTGCCAAGTGTTTCCAACAAAATGGTGGCTGGTGGTTATGCTGTGTTGGCGATTTTCAACAAACTCCAACTCTGCGGTAGCGAAGAAGTTCAAAAAGTTATAGAAGATTCTGGTGTTTTTGCCAAAGCATTAGAAGACGACCAAAAACCATCTATTGTTGTTAACGGGAAAATCTATGGAAAGTTGACCACTGAAGAAGATCAAGAATGGTTCTCAAGAGCTCTTTTGGCTCTTTCTGGATCTGTCAAGACAGTTTCTTCGAAGTACGGTTACGGCTGGTTGTATTCAATTACCTCTGCAAACGTTCTTCCTCGTGTCCGCAAATTGGCACTCACGTTGTTGGGACAAGCGTACAGTTCTAATCAAGAATTCGTGGCCAAATCGGTGATTTCTGCTTTGGAAGACTATTTCAGTGGTTTTAACATTTCAGCAAACGAGTATAACTTTGATTCCCAACGGGCTCTCGCGGTGATCTCTGCTGTGAGCAAAACTGGACCATCGGTGGACCGCAGTCTGCTTGAGTCTCAATTGGTTTCTCTCTTTACTGTGTCTCATCACGAGGCTCTCAAGTCGTGGGGCGGCTGGGTGGAAATTTGCCAGAGAGCAGAAATGGATCCTGGCTATGTGATGAAAACCAATTCTGAGAAGATTGTGAGAGATTTGGGTTCTCTTCTGTTGGAAGCTACCGAGACTACCCGTTCTAGCGGAATTTATGCTGCAGCTTGTAAAGCTTTAGCAACAGCAGCTTTTATTTCTGCTGAGGCAGTTATTCCAAAGATTACTGCGTTTTTGTCGCAAGATTTAGATATCTCCGGTTTAGAAGCCATTGACGACACAAAGTTGTCGATTTGGAAGGCAGCCGAAGGAGAATTGGTTGTTGATGTTCTCGAAAAAACCACCAAAAACTCCAACGTTAGCAAGAATTCAAAAGATTACGATACTTTACAATGGGAAAACAGTGTGAGAAAAGAAGTCTCCAAAAAGAACTCGACCGCAAAGAAATTGACCAAAGAAGAACAAGCACTTGTCTCGCAACAGCTCGCTGTGGAAGCAGAGATCCGTGCAAGACTCACCAGCACGTACAACCGGTTGTCACGGGCCTTGGAGGTTATTTTCAGTCTTGCTGAAGGTGCTAACACTGTTGAAAACGGTAAAAAACAATGGTTCCCAGTGGCTGTGTCTGGAATCAGAGGTCTTTTTGGGACTGACGCAATGAAATTGGTTGGTAAGCGTGCTGCCGAATGTTATGTTGCCTTAGCTGGTGATCAACTTGTTGGTGTTGGAGCTTCTACTCTTCGTTTATTCGGCATTGTGGAAGGTGTTCCATCTCAGTATTCTGCCAAACCACTCGTTGAATTGCTTTCTTCTCAACTTTTCTCTCTCAAAATGTCCACCGACAAGTCTCCATACGATTCTCTGGCTTTGATGTACATTCTCCCACTCTTGGTGAAGGTTATTGAGGCTGGACGTCGTCACATCACGAAAAACAGCCGCAAGACACAAGTTTTGGTGAATACTGAGTTCACTGACGAGGATCCAGAGGAGGAGCAACTCACTTTGGCTTTGGAGATTGTGGCCGGTCACAGTGAAGTGTTTGAGGACGATATCATCCCACGGAGCTCTGTTCTCTCGAACCTCATTGAATTGATGGCAATTCCAGCCAGAAACAAGCAAGCCAAGGAATGTTTCTTGTCGCTTTGTCAGAATCTGTCTGTCAACATTTCAAGCTCGGACTTGCGACTCGTTTTGGCAGCAACTTTGAGTCCTGTTGTTTTTGTTCGTACTGCCGTTTTAGAGGCGCTGGACGAAGAATTCGACCTGACGGAACAGGCAGGCTCGTTCTGTCCAGAGCTGTGGATTGCGCGGTTCGACAGTGAGGCTCAAAACGGTTCGCTCGCCACGACCATCTGGGACGAGAGCGGATTCGCCATTGATGCCGAGGCGCCAAAGGTTCTGATTGGCTATTTGGGCGCCAAAGATGGCGGTGTCCGTAGAGCTGTGGCTCGCGGTGTTGGTGCTGCCACTACTGCAGACAATGCTGATGTTGTTGTTGCAGATTTGCTCTCTCTCTACCGTGAAAAGTTGCATCCTCCTGCTCCATTGCTTGACGAATTCGGTCTTCCTGTCAAGACTAACGACGTTTCCGATCTTTGGGAGGACCGTAGTGGTGTTGCTCTTTCTTTGAAGCACCTCTCGTCGTTGATCTCTACCGGAGATTTGGTTGAGACACTTTTCAGATTCCTCGTTGATGAGCGTGCTTTGGGAGATGAGAACGCTGAGGTTCGTCAAGAGCTCCAAGAGGCCGGTTTGGCGGTGATCGATGCTCACGGTGAATCAAACGTTGAGCTTTTGGCAGCTGTTTTCGAGTCAGCCCTTGCAGCCAAGGATGAACGTAGCAGAACTCAGGACAGAATCAAAGAGAGTGTGATCATCTTGTACGGTAGTCTTGCTCGTCATCTTGCTGCTGGTGACGACAGACTCGACGATATTGTCGAACGTCTATTGAAAGCTTTGGACACTCCATCTGAAGACGTTCAATTTGCTGTTTCCGAATGTATTGCACCTCTTGTGGGGCGTACAAAGACCAAACTTTCGACTTACTTCGAGACTCTTTTCGCCAAACTGTTTGGAGGAAAGACTTTGGCAGAAAGACGTGGTGCCGCGTACGGTATTGCTGGTCTTGTTAAAGGTGCTGGTTTGCGTTCTTTGGCTCAAAATGATGTCATTCGTAGTCTTGTGGAGGCTGCAGATGATAAGAAAGATGCTCGTAAGAGAGAAGGTGTCTCGTTTGCATTTGAGACACTGTCTCAATCTTTGGGAGCTCTTTTTGAGCCATATGTTGTTGAGATTCTTCCTATTGTGCTGCGTAGTTTGGGTGAACCTGCTCCAGAAGTCCGTGATGCCACCAATTACGCTGTTCGTACAATTATGAAGAACACAACCAGTTACGGTATCAGTAAACTGATTCCTCTTGCCATTGGAAACTTGGATGATATCGCTTGGCGTACAAAGAAAGCTTCTGTTGAGTTGCTCGGTTCGATGGCCTATTTGGACCCAACTCAATTGGCCGCTTCCTTGCCAACGATTGTCCCAGAAATTGTCGGTGTTTTGAACGATTCGCACAAAGAAGTCCGTAAAGCGGCCGATCAGGCTCTGAAACGGTTCGGTGAGGTTATTCGTAACCCTGAAATTCAAGCACTTGTTCCGCTTCTTTTGCGTGCAATTGGTGATCCAACCACCCATACCAACGAGGCATTAGACGGCTTGATTTCTACCCAATTTGCACATTATATTGACGGTCCGTCGCTCGCTCTGGTGATCCATGTGATCCACCGAGGAATGCGTGACCGTTCGGCCACTACAAAACGTAAAGCCTGTCAAATTGTTGGTAATATGGCTATCTTGGTGGATTCCCGTGATCTGTCTCCATACTTGGCAGAGCTTGTTACTGAATTAGAAACCGCCATGGTTGATCCTGTTCCACAGACTCGTGCTACTGCTGCCCGTGCGCTTGGTTCGCTGGTGGAGAAACTCGGAGAAGACCGTTTCCCAGGACTCATCCCAAGGTTGTTATCTGCTTTGCAAGACGAAGGACGTGCCGGAGACCGTCTGGGTTCTGCACAGGCCCTCGCCGAGGTTACCAGTGGTATTGGTTTGGCCAAATTGGACGAATTGTTGCCAACTATTCTTGCGGGAACAACCTCTCCAAAGGCACATGTTCGTGCCGGTTTCATGCCTCTTTTGTTGTTTTTGCCAGTTTGTTTTGGTGCTCAGTTTGCCCCTTACTTGTCCAGAACCATCCCACCTATTTTGGCAGGTTTGGCTGACAATGACGAGGAAATCCGTGATACTGCTTTGCGTGCTGGTCGTTTGATCGTGAGCAACTATGCTCGTAAGGCAGTGGATTTGTTGCTGCCAGAATTGGAGAACGGTCTTTCGGATACCAATCCACGTATTCGTTTGTCTTCTGTCGAACTTACAGGAGACTTGCTGTTCAAAATCAGTGGTATCAGTGGTAAACAAGAGCTCAGCGAAGATCTGGCTTCAATCTCTGCTAACGTCAACCGTGCGTTCAGCGAAGTGTTGGGCTCAGAACGTCGCGACCGTGTCTTGGCAGCCCTGTTTGTTTGCCGTTCCGATACTTCTGGACCTGTTCGTGTTGCTACCATCAACATTTGGAAGGCTTTGGTCGCCAACACTCCAAAGACGGTGAAGGAGATGTTGCCGACCTTGACGTCTATCGTTGTCCGCAGACTCGCCTCTTCCGACGACGAACAACGTGCGATTGCCGCGGCTACTCTTGGAGACATGGTTCGTCGTGTCGGAAGCAACGCCCTTGCGCAGTTGCTTCCAACTCTCGAAAGTGCTCTCTACTCCTCAGACTCAGACGCAAAACAAGGTATCTGTATTGCTATCCGCGAGCTTATTGGTTCTGCTGCCGCAGACACCGTCGCCGAGTACCAAGGAACTTTGTTCAAGATTGTCCGTGCTGCTCTTGTGGACGCCAATCCTGGTGTCCGGGAAACTGCTGCACAAGCTTTCGACGTTCTTCAAGAGGCTGTTGGAAGTGCAGCCGTGGACGAAGTTATTCCACAGCTCTTGGAGCTGTTGGACAGCGGATCCGACTCAGAGGATGCCTTGGCTGCCTTGAGAGAGATCATGGCAAAGAAGGCAGAAGTTATCTTCCCTGTTCTTCTGCCAACGTTGTTGGGCCCACCAGTGAAAGCACAGGCAATTGGAGCTTTGGCAGAGGTTGCCGGTGGAGCTTTATGGAGAAGAATTGGAGGAGTTGTTGGTGCTTTGGTGGACTCCAAAGACCAAGATCCAGAAGCTACTTCTGCTCTTTCCAGAGTTTTGCTTTCTGTGAACTCTGACGAAGGATTACATCCATTATTCCAGACTCTTCTGTCATTGATGCGTCACGAGGACAAACGTCGTGTTTGTGCCATTTACTCTGTCCTTCCAGGATTCTTTGAACACACCCCATTGGATTATTCCGTTTATACCGAGGACGTTGTCGTTCAACTGATTATGACTTTGGACGACGAGGACCAAACTCTTGCTACCCACAGCATGGAGGCGTTGAGTGCACTTGTCAAACGTCAATCCCGTGAGAGCTTGGAGAGACTTGTCACCCCTGCGAAACGTACACTTTCGCTGCTCGGACAAGGCGAGCTATATGTTTTCTCTCTTCCAAAGGGTGCCAACTGTATTCTTCCGGTGTTTTTGAGTGGTTTGATGTACGGAAGTGCCATACAGAGAGAGCAGGCAGCAGAGGGTATTGCTGCCGTGGTGGAACGTACTCCTGCCACTGCCTTGCGTCCATTTGTTACCGTCATTGTTGGTCCATTGATCAGAGTTGTTGGTGAGCGTTTTGGTGGAGATGTTAAGAGTGCTATTTTGTTGGCATTGAATCAACTTTTCGCCAAAATTCCTCAATTTTTACGTCCGTTCATTCCTCAATTACAGCGTACATTCGTCAAATCCCTCAGTGACACTACAAATGAGGCATTGCGTACCCGTGCTGCCCAGGCTCTTGGTACTTTGATCGAGTACCAACCACGTGTGGACCCACTTGTTACCGAATTAGTCAACGGTGCTCGTGCTGCCGTCGGCAAAGAGTCTGCAGGCGTCAAAACGGCGATGTTGCGTGCTTTACTGGAGGTTGTTGGTAAGGCTGGTGATAAGATGAGTGAAGCTTCCAAATCCAGTGTTATGGCCCTTGTTGAAGAAGAGATTTTTGTTGAAACAGCAGGCGGATTGGATGCTGCCGTTGCATACGCAAGACTTGTGGGAGCTTTATCCAAACAATTGTCTTCAGAAGAGGCTACCAGAATGGTGAGAGCTAAAATTTTGGAAGCTGACTTGGAAGATGAAAACAGTGCCCGTTTCGCCGTGTTGACTTTGAATGCGTTCTTGAAAGACTCTCCGCAACATCTGTTGTCAACGGGTATTTTTGGAGAAGTTTGTTCATTTTTGTGCTCAGCAGCAGAGTCTGTTCGTCCGTATGTCAGCGACAACGCCACGTTGGCAGCAGGTAAAGTTTTGTTGCAATTGAACGAAGACGTTGACGCAGAAGCTGAAGACGTTAGAAGAATTGTTGAACAGCTTTGTATCTCTATGGGCGGTCCAAAATCGAACTCAAGTGACACCCGTAGACTTTCATTGGTTGTTATTCGTACCGTTTGTCGGTTCCAATATGATCGTTGTATCAAACCATTTTTGGACGTGGTTGTCCCATCTGTTTTTGCCTGTGTCAGAGACCCAATCATTCCAATCAAACTTGCTGCTGAAAAGTCGTTCTTGGCTATATTCAAACTCGTTGAGGATGAGAAACTTGAACTGTTCAACTCTTGGGTTTCTTCAGCTCCGGAGACTGTGACAACTGCTGCTGGTTCTACATTGCAATTGCGTTCTATTACCGAGTATGTCAAGAGAGTCGGTAGCAGATTGGCTGGTGTCGAGAGAGAGAGACTGGCAGCCGGTGGTGATAGAGAGGCTATGTTCAGTGATGAGTTTGAGGATGAGAGGGAGATTTGGGCTATTGGTTGAATGACGACTGGCAAAGCGACTTGTTGGGGTCTTAGTGACTCAACTTAATGACATTAATCGTTCTCGATTAGTTTATTCATATTTTTTGTACCTAGATTGATGATAGAATAATCTATAATTTTGATTACGACTCATGACGAGTCAGGCGAGTTGTGTGTTTCGAGCAGTCACACCTTCCCAATTTACGCTACTGTTGACACTGCTAGTCCTAAACTGTCTCTCATGTATTATACTACATCTAACGTAATCATAACACCAATCAACACCCTCGCTGAATTGATTGGCTAACCCGAATTCGGGTCAGTGAAAAAAAACGAATGACCAATTGAACGAACGGCTAGTTTCGCTCATCGTTCGCTACTCACTCGTCAAGGCCTTCCCTTCCATCAACCTCACCTCAATACCACTCAACAATTCCTGATCAATTTCCTCCATCGGCAAATTGCAGATATTACTAATCAACTTCCTGTACAAATACAACTTCGCTTGCGTCTTTCTCTCCTCCAAATCTTCAGCAGAAAGTGTCTCAACATTAACTCCTGAGCTCAACAGGTCTTTCTCTGGGACCCCTTCTTCCTCTTCGTTCTCTCTGGAAAGTCCACTAATCAACGAAGTGATAGAATGAATTAAATCTCTGCGGTTCAATTGCAATGCTGATAGCTCAATAGCAAGTTTGAAGTTATCTTTACCCTCGCCATCTTCACTCTCAGATATCTTTGTCTCCTCGTTGTGAACAAGTTTAGCCAGTTCTAACGCTTGAGAACGTTCGTACAGATTGATCAGCAAATGGTGTTTAGAAATCAATTCTTCCTTGTATCTACCCAGTAATCCTTGAGTGATTTGTTTTTGTAAACTAGGTCTGTCCAAAACTTCAACTTCATCAATCTCTGTACCTGTTTCTTTGGCAACTTCACGTATTAATTTTCTAGTCTTGGATTCCAATGACTGTATTTCACTTTCCAAATTGGAAATTGTGGCTGCATTATGAGTGATCTCTTCATCTTTCAGACTCAATTCTCTGTCAAATGAATCATTCAATTTACCAAGGATTGATGGTAAAGTGTCTTTGAAGACTCTCACAGATTCAGTCAATGATCGGGAATTCGCAATTCCCAATGCTGATCCCATTTCTGGCGTTGCAGCAGCTAATGGAGCTGGGGTAATGGCGCCACCCGGTGTCATGGCAGGTGTTAAAGCAGACAATTCCACTTTTACCTCTTTGCTTTCTTCGAAAATGTTTTCTTTGTTTTCACTCATATCGACCACAACATCACTATGGCTTGTTTGAGTTTCTTGTCCTTGGTCAGTTGAAGTTTGGTCATTAAGAGGCCTTTGTGGTTCTCTTGAAACATCAAAGTCTCCACCATCAACATCAACAGCTCCGACGTCAGCTCCCAACCGAAGCAGCTCGCTCACAAAGTATTTGTCGCTGCCCTTGACCGCAAGATTCAAAGCTGTACTCCCGTCTTTGTCACGATGATTAATCAAAATTTTCAATAAATTTTTATCACGTTTGTTGGTATTCATTAACTTTTCAGCCTCTCTTTGTTGGAAATCAATAAATTTGACAATCTCTTCGAAATAGTAACGGAGACAATTCACTTTGTTCGGCAATGCAGTCAGCTCCATAAGATAGTGCAATGGGGTCCTGCCCTGTGCATCTGGAACTATCAAACATTGTCTCAGGAGTTGCAACATTGAACCAAAATTCTTCATATCATAAGAATTAGTGAAGTGTATCAATTTCGACAAACTGTTCATGCCTGCATTGTTGAGTATCAACGGATTGGCATTTTTAGCAATTAAAACTTCAACAACGTTCAACGACGCCAGCGCCGACGCCCAATGTAAAGCTGTATGTCCTTCTTCGTCGATTGCTTTGTTAACATCAAAATCAGCAGGTGGATTCAATAAAAATTCAGGAATTGGTTCATCGTCGCTGCCAAAGAAACTGAGTAACTTCTCAGTGTAGTAGTCAAAATCTTCAACGCCATCCGATAACAGTTGTTGTTGCATAGAATCAACCACATACATATGAGGAGGTAAAGTTTGTTGCTGATGATGAATCTGGGATTGTTGGAAGCTGGATTCTGCCAAATGTGCTGGATTCTTCAAATCAGTATCGAATCCGCTGGAAGTTGACGTGTCTGAATTAGATCTATTCAATCTCAATTCATCTTGGGAGCCATCTGTAGTCGAGAGCGAACCGAAGTTATAGTAATTGTGTGAGAATCTCTGTATTTGGGGTTGCATCGAAGATTGTTGCTGTTGCTGTTGCTGTTGCTGTTGCTGCTGCTGTTGTTGTAATTGAGCAAAATGTTTCTGATGCTGCTGCTGTTGAGCCATGTAAAATTGTTGCTGTTGCTGTTGAACGTTAGGCTGGTACGCAGTATTTGGATAATATGGAACCTGCTTGACTGAAAACTGTCCCTGTGGAGGTTGAGCTGGTGGGAATGAGTACTGGGGGGCTGGAATTTGCTGTTGCAAAGCTGTACCGAATGTCGGTGGAGCTCCCATAACGGACGGGCCCATAGAAGCACCACCCTGGTGGCCTCCCTGGGAACCTCTCTGAAGCCCACTCTGAGTAGCACCAATTGGTGCCACCTTCTTGGCTCTAGGACTGTTTGCCGGGTCCACCTTGGACTTTCTCTTCTTCAACTCTGGAGGGTTAGTCAAGGAAGGAGCAGGCTTTGTTTTTGTTCTTTTTTCCAGTGGCCCGTCATGTTCCGGATCATAATACAAGACGGTAACGTTTTCCTGCGAAATCCTGTGGGTCTGAGCTAGTTCTTTGGCAAAATCCAAAGGCACCCAGGTACCTTGAAATCTACCATAACCACCTTGAATTTTCTGATGTTTGAACTGATGGACTTCTTTTTCCAAGATTCTTGTTCTCTGGGCCTTCCCGAGACCTGCGATTTTCAAAATTTGTGTTGCATTGACCCAATCATCCGTGCACCGTCTCATCAACGGTATCCCGTCAACGGTACTTTCAAACACGTCGACCTGTGCGACCTATGTTAGTAAAAAAAACCAAAGCAGAACCCTGTAGGGCTGGTCACATACCTGTGAGTACGTTGCTAGATAAACGTCCACCATTCTCGAATACTTTAACAACCAAGATAGCCGTTTGTTGCTGTTAATTCCCTCTGGTTTTATTAAGCCTGTGCCTAATAATAACTCCAATGGTCACGTGCGAAAGCCGAGTCGACTGATGTGTTGATCCAACTCGTCACGTACCAAAGTCGCTCTCTACAGTCCAATTCCGCGTTAACCCGCTTATTAAAACGATAACCATTCGAACAAGTGAAAATATCTCGCTACGCTAATTTTTAAAATTCCCATTTTTCTCCCTTTACAGCACACAGTTGATCCCGTTTGTTAGGGAAAATTTTGTTTACGGGCACAAACACGACTTTTACCGTTTTGGGAAAATTAATTAGTATTCTAAAATGGGACGAGCGAGCGACGGGCAAGTCGCTCGGGCCGAACGAGAGGCAAAGCGAGTCGCCAGTGAGGAGCACGCTTCGCACTCGAGTCCATTGCCCACACACGGAACATGGGCCTTGCTCTGTTCGCCGCTGCTCTCCATCCAGTCAGTCAGTCTGGCTATTCTCGCGTACGCTGTCACGCGTCACCAATGCACAGCCGAGCTTCGCTGACCGAAAACGGAAATCAGATGGCGCGCAAGAAGAATGGAAAAGGGTGCTAATTTTCGCGTCCACAGAGCGTGATGGCGATCACGTGAGAGAAGGAAGCTGCCGCTCAATCTACTAGCCCCCTCCACCAGCCCCCTCCACTAGCCTCACTCTCAGCCCCCTCCACCAAGAACGACCAACCTCGAGTATGCTCGATCTGGTCGAATCTGCTCGTCGTGAGTGGGGTTCTTCTGCGTGATGACACTTCAATCAAACTACAGCTCTTCCCTCTCCCCTACGTATTCCTGAAAATTACGTGCGATAAAAATAGTCACTCACCAAACATCCATCACATGCAATAATTTTACCGAAACTCCCCACTCTTGCAGTGTTTTCTTTTTTTTAGACCCGAAAAAAATTCAAAGAAAAACAGCGGAGTATCCGATCTACTCCTCACCCCTGTCTTTATCAACCAACCAAGATGACAGAGGTTGCAGACACATCCACGCTGGTGAAGCGCAATCAAAGCACACTCACATTGACAAAACCACAGCTTTATACCATCTACGGTGGAGACGAGAATCTCATTGACCAAGAAGAAACATCAAATAACATCTACACAGACTTACAAGAGAATATAACGAAATCAACATCCAACACATCGTCGACAAAACCCTTCAAGCGCGAACAGCGTACATCTATAAGCTCCTACGTGGGCAAGCTGCTCACACTTTGTCTGTTTGGTAATCTGTTCATTAGACTTATCGAAGAGCTCTACAAATCCAATAAAACGTTACCAAACATTGCTGATCTTAGGATCTTTTACATCTTCAAAGATCTTCTTGATGTGTTACCCCTCTCTGCTGCAGAACTGAATATAATTAATAACTCTTTAGCGGGACTTGTTCTGGGAGCGGTTTGTCCGCTTTTCGAAACCTTTGTTTTCAGGAAAACTGTCTTATCAAAATTGGAACCGAGAAAATCTCTTTTTGATACTTCATCAATAATCCGGTCAACTGTGGCTCTCGTCGGTCTCTCATATTGTCTAAAGAAAGTCGAGTGGCAAACAAAACTACAAGCTTCATCGGTCTCTTTGTTCATCAATCTGTTGTTATGGGTGGTTCTGGATTCGACTTTCGCAGGGTTCCTCTCAGCTTTTACTGGTTCGTTTAGCACACTGATTTTTTACGTCATCTACGCCTCGTTACACGCACAGTCATTGGAGTTTACAAACTCAAACACTCTGGCAGATTTACTCTGGATTGTTTCCTTTCTTTTCAGTTCTCTCATCATCTTCCGCAAGCTATCAGGAAAACTATTCGCCTGAAGGACTCTTATATTACCCTACCGTGCCCGTGTCCGTGCCCTCTTTCCTTGTCTTTTAATATTACGTATACGTTCTTGAAAAATCCATTCATTAAAAAACCAAAAAAAATTACACCTTCTTTTGGTCACGTGACTATATATAAACTACCATCAATCATCTTCCACTGCCTCCTCTCTTGCTGCTTCATTCTCCAAATTCGACTTTTGTTGGTTCGCACTCAAAAGTCCAGTTGCGTGCGTTCCGCTGATGGAATTCCTGTTAATCCGGGCAACGTTCTCAATATTTGGTAGTTTCAATGGATTAATGGATCCAACTTGCTCTTTGTGTCCAGTAACTTTTGACATCGCATAGTCACCACTGTCAAAGAATTTACGGTCTTTGAGCTTGCTTTGTAAAACTTCAGACTTCTTCGGTAGCTTTCCGTATAATTTGTACAATTTCAACTCTTGCGGCGTCAATCTGGAGAGGTCCTCGCTTTGAGGAGGCTCATACAATGGGTCATTTGGTGATAATTCAGACGACATCTTAACAAAAGTTAACTGAAGCTCGAGTATAGTACAACAGTGTGAGTCAAATTATCCACAAATGTATACCAATTAGTCGCTTTGTCTCCAATTAATTGATTCGTCTGGCCGAGATTAGCTTCTTGAAACGATGATTAACTGTTTAATGACTTCATTTTTTTTCTTCTCACTTTAATTTGCCACCCGTCATTCAAATTGCCCATGTGGCTGGTACATCCCTGCACCGGCAGATAAGAAAAACCTGAAAATTACGTAAGCATCATGTAATCAGAGTTTTCTTCCTGCCATTGCTAACGAAGCAGCACCCTTGCTCAAAGTGGACAGTCTTGGCATCAATAGCGCAAGTAAACCCTTCTAGATTGTCTCTGATTCCCTCGCCTTCCCGTATCTGCCTAGTCTGTTCGACTTCCACGATCTGGCCGATTGAACAATGCAAGTAGTCTAATCCATATGGTTTGTTGTTCGCTTCATTATCAGTTTTGTGGTGCGGAATGCTATCATTGATCCAGCTGACTAGATCCCTCAGCCCAGAGTTCTCTTGTGCTACCATCAGTCCGACAAAGTACTTGGAGCCGTCAAAATTGGGCAACAGCTTGACGTTTCCATCGAATTTCACGGTCATGGGGAATTTTTCGGCGGCCAATTCGGTCAGTTTCTCTAAAAATATGTTAAATTCAGTCTCATTAGCAAATGTCAGATTGAATGAGAGCGATATGTGAACAGGTTTGATCGATTTTGTGAGTTGGTCATACAAAAAGTTTTCATCGAGTTTCCAGCAAGACTTGATTCGTTCATCCTGAGAGCAAACACTCGACCAACAGTGTTGGCATGCAGCTTTCAAACATTGATATTCTTGTTCAGAAAGATCCCATGCCAGATAAACAAAAGTTGTCTTTTCGCTGTTCACGGGTCTGCGGGCTTCAATCAGCGGCTTTTCGGCATATTTCAGGTGGATGCTTTGTGGGGGTTTCTTGAGGGTTTCGGGACGTGTTGGTTGGTCATCTTCGTCGGACGAGGAGTAGTTTGCGAGGAGGTCCATTGTGGTGCTATTTACCTGTGGTAGAAGTGTGTAGATGAAAAAAAAAAATATTTATGTGCTTGGTGGTGTAAGGGTGCGGGAGTGTAGAGTGACGAGCCATGACAAGTAAAGATTGACGAGCCAAGTATGACGTCCCATAAAAGGTGACCAAGATGAGCCAGTCACTCAGCCAAATATATCCAAAAGCCCGGACATAACAGTTTGCAGTAAGCACAATCACTAGCGGAGTCGGTCAATGAGTCTACGAACTAGGTAATCGCAATAGTGTTCGACGAACGACGGCAACTCGCTGGCCTTGTATGCTCGTTCTTGTCCCTTCAACTTTTCTTGCTGTCTCCTCGTCGTGCTCCCACTATCACACTACCCTGTGCCGTTGTCAACCCACCCCGACTCACTTCGCTTACAACGTTGTCGTTCGGTAATATTTACACCTTCCTAAATAGGAAAGAACTAAACATTGATTATTACAACCTGAAATATTATTCAGTGCATGCAAATTTGAGAGAGTTGCTGCGGATATCACACCCTTGTATAAACCTACCGAGCCCACCAAACCAGTACATTTCCGTGCAAATGTACACAAGCTGGACAATCAATGATGATCAGTGCCAGTAGTGGAGTGAGTCCTTTGAAGACCAACAACTCATTGCATAATAGAAGAACTCCTCTCAAATCAAGAAGTCCCAACAAAAACAATGTTGATCTATATTCTACACCCAGTTCTGCCTCAAGGTTGAGGTCTCTTCTCACACAAATAAAACCGTACTCCTCAGAAGATCTAAACTCGGAAGAGATTCTTAGCAAATTATCACCTTCATCCGTTGGAGGCTACTTCAGTGAGACCGAATCACCAATAAAGAAGAAGATATTCGCTAGTCTAAGTCCAAGACAAACACCCAAATCATTCAGGCTTGTGGTTCAGGAGGACGAAGATGCAGCAAATGCTGATAGCACATGCAATTTTACAGGTGACCTCACGACCACCACCATCGACACAGCAGACTCGGCGAATCCCACCTCCATCGAGAGGAGAAGAGAGGAAAAACACATCAAGAACTTGCAGAGGAAACAGGGTTATTTTCGAGAAAATATTCTAGAAGATGTCCTTTCGAGGTCAAATAGTGTTAAAAGCAACAGATTCAATGATAGTTTGTTGATTCAGACTTGTGAAAGTGAGGAAAAATTCACAATATATTCTGATACAGTGGAGGCCTCGGTAGAGTCGTTGGAGACAATGGACACACCGTTGGCATCGCCAGCAAAAGACCCATTACAACATCAGCCTTTGCAACAGATACCCACGCCACAGAGCCCTTCTGGGGACGTTTCGTTCCACTTCATCGATCACCGAAAAATTCGTTCAGACATTGCTGCTACCAATAACTTAGATCTTCAGGTTCCCCAGCCACAACTCGCTGCGAAAAAAAAAATAAAAACGCCGCATTTACCGCGCCACACTCAATCGATACCTCCATCAACTTCCTCGTACAGTTTTAGAAAAGTCACACCGGGAATCCCAACCTACCTCGTTCCCAAAGATGTTGTGACCAAACAAGCGGATTCAACTAGATCCAATCAAGAAGATTGTTTGAGCCTTATTACGGCCGATGGAACGCATTTCCCCGTTGAGATTAAAGACAAAAGACAATTCAGCTTTGCATACTCACAGACAATAGTACCCAAGTCGGAATCAGGCTCATTCCAAACAGGAGAATCATCCACAATCAATGGTAGTGTCGGGTCTCTGGAGAAAAGAACAGATTCAGAGAATTTACAGTCTTCTAAAAGGGAATGCGGTGGAAGAACAGCTTGGTTGTTTGTTCTACTTGGTTTTTTGATACCTCCAGTGTGGATACTGATAGCTGTGGGATACTTGGATAAGGAATTTGGTCGGATCAAGAGGATTTGTAAGTTGATTAGCGCTTTGCTTGCTATTTTGATGACAATTGCGTGTGCAGTTGGACTTGGTGTTGGGTTGGGTTATGGGTTACATCATTAAGAACGATCCCACGAGCTGGTGAGCTAGATCGTACGAAGTGTCTCTTGAGCAGACCATTACGGGCGAGATATAACACGAGTGAGTAAGCAGCAGACTAGAAGGAGCTACCCATGGACAGACCGCGAGCGAGCCCTTAAGTAATAACCATTGCATAAATAGATAGATAATGCATTACAAACGCAACAAGTCATGATTCAAACCTTGATTCCAGCCTTGATTCAAGCTCTGTCCAGTGACATAATTTTCAACTGAAAAATCATGTTAAAATCACGTGATTTTCTTTGATTACATAATTTTTCATCAAAAAGTTCATGTGGTGAATTTTCACTTTTTTTCCCCAGAATTTGCAGCTAAAAGTACCACAACCAGTGAAAGTGGAAGCATTTTGCAAATTCAAGTTGATTCGCTGGTGACTCTCTTGTCTTTTTCGGCTTATCTTTTGTTTCCCTCACTTAGGAATGATTAAAGTCACCTATTCCAATGAAAATGAAGATCAACAGATTTCAACGGTTACACCTCAAAAAAGATATAGCAAGCAATTAGGAACGCTGAGAGGACATCTCTCATCCGTTTCAATCACAAAAACATTTTATCTGCCATCCACAACTGCATTCACGGAAAATAGTAAAGATTATCAACTTTTGGTGCCCACGCTCGTTAGTTGCGACGAAAACGGATGGATTTTTTGGTGGGATGTGAATACTAAAAGACCCTTGGGGTCTTGGAAAGGACACAACGGTGCAATTGTAACATTGAAACAACCTGGACTGTCGTGGGAGAAGTCGAAAGTCGAGAATGAGGCGTTTTTACCTATAATAGATCAAGACTGGTTCGGAACACTGCTGACTCATGGCAAAGATGGTGAGGTGAAGATATGGAGAATATTCGATTTAATCGAATTAGCATCGGGTTTCCATTCGTACAAGGTCTCAAGTCCGTTACAACGTCGAATTTTCACTGAATCTGATAATTTTTCAAAATGGCCAAATCCCCAAATTTTATTCCAAATGCCGGTGAATTCGCTTAATTTTTCCAATACTGATCTTTTAAACGACTGTCTAATTACTCCAAGCACTCAGGACTCCAATAAGTTGGATCTATATCGAATCGATATCAAAAATGGCGAATTGAAAAGACTATTCAAAGCAGTCTGTCCGATCGACATCATCCAAAGAGACGGACTTGCACTGGAGATACCACACATAAAGGATATGGATGATAATCAGTCAAGAAATCTAGGCGTAGTGATGAAAATACAATGGATCGATAAAAATCACTTTGGTGTCGGTTATGAGAGTGGTCACGTGATCACATACAAGGTTACTGATGAAAAAATTCTAATCTACACCATAAACTCACAGCATTTTCCAAATCCAATAATATCGTTACAATATGATAACAACAAGATTGTTAGCACCTCATCATCTGATAAGATTGTGATCGACAGCGTTGAGAGAGATGAGTTGGGAATTGACACCACGGATTCGTCACAAACGTTTAAAATCAAACATAGAGGCATTTCAGATATTCAGATATGGGGACATCACGTGGGTATGGTCACGTGGGATGGGTACTCAAGATTCTATTCCTTTGATCAAGATAAAGTTTTGAAATTTGAATTCAAATTGACCAAGATGTTGCCGTCTATTTCTGCTGTTGTGGGTGGCACGAATGAGGATATTTCTGCTTCAGTCGATACTCAAAGTCACCGGGCAGCAAATCTCAATTTTAGCGTTGTTCAACGAAACTATCAGCTATTGAAAGGATCTGATAGTCTAATTTTTACTAACGGGGTGAGCAAAAATATTGTGAAGAGGAGGGATGAGATGAATCACGACCGCAATTGGCTTTTTATTGGCTATAAAGATGGAAAGATTGCGATTTATTCGATTGATATTTAAAAAGTATTTATTTTAATAGAGCAACGTCTCGCATTATCGGCGAAGCAAATAATGTTTAAGTGAGCAAAAAGTTTCCATCGAAGGGAGTGGAAAATTGTCCAGCTAGGTAACTTTATTGTCTTAGTATATTATATCGTTGTTGCCGTCGTTCTTATCATGGTACTCAATGATTTCCTTGCAGTCTTTGCATGTCCTATTCTATTTCAAATGGTATACATGCACCGCTAAAAAACTTCAACAAGATGGCAACATGTCCGAGCGGTTAAGGAGAAAGATTAGAAATCTTTTGCGATTTTCGCGCGCAGGTTCGAGTCCTGCTGTTGTCGACTTTTATTTTTTTTAAAATTTTTTGTCTTATTTTTTAAATTTGCGGAATTGATAAGAGCCCCCCAGTACAAACAGGATTAAAGTAATTGAAATGTTACACTATCGTTGCAAAAACGTTTATTCAACAAGTAATCGTGCGGTCGCTGGTAAACAAGCTATTTAGACGAAAATGTTCACCCCGCCCGCCTAATAACGATAAAAGGGGGTTATTCTTCACTCGTCTTCACCCGTCCTAAATCACATCCTCGAGATCGTCCGTAGACAGTCCCTGCTCACCTTGCATGTTTTCTGGAGGTTGGATACTTGGAACAAACTCCAGAGCAACATAAGCAATACCAATGAGCAAAATGATGATCGAAGAAACAATTCTAAGTGGCGGTCCGTGTAAGAAAAAGAGTGCAATCATAATGTAAATGACACCTCTACCAAGGAACGAGAAGAACGAAGACGCATAAGCATACAACTGTGGGGGAGTCTTGAACTCCAAATATCCGATGAGGACACCCAATGGAACCAAACAGAGTCCTTCAAGGAACAATTTGAACCCACTGAACAAGTTGAGAAGACCAGTGAGAGCCTAAAATTGTTAGTAAAGTTGAGCAATAACCCAGAAAACAGAGAGATACTGAGAAGTGAATGACTTCCAATGACTCATTCACGCCCGTTCAGCTCGCCATTCTTCCTACTTACAGTTAGCACGGCCACAACCAAGTTCAAAATCTTGAACAGAAAACTGAAATCTGACGAATTTGTGCCTTCAAAATCAATTCCGTCCATGTTTGCGTCAATCAAATGTTATAAAACCAGCTCAATCGTCAATTAACTGGTCAAATGTCAATTTGCAAGGACGAATATGAGTTGTTAATTGATAGGTGGTTAGTTTGAAATATTATTTTCAGAATGAAAATCCATGATTACGTAAGCAAAAAAGGGACCAGAGCCAAGTAACAGATTAGCTTTGCAGATAAATACTGTTTGCACGACTCACCTTGACACCGTGAGCCGCTCGTGACCTGCCAGCAGTCCTCGCCCGTTTTACACGCTGAATATTCTTGAATATGATTAAAGTCACAGGACGAAGTAGATGAAGAACAAAAAACCAAATCACCAAAATATAGTATAGAAGTTTTAGGAATATTCCCAAATAAAGACAATTTGAAAGTAGCGAGATTGAGAAAAAAGAGAAAAAAGAAAAGAGGAGAGATCAAATCAACAAACTACTAACAAAGAGAGGATGAAGAGGTCAGGGATCTAGCTAACTGGGAAATAACTATAAATCATAAAGCAACGATAACATAACAAATAAAAAGTTGTCAGAGAAAAAAAAGGAGACACATTTATACAGAAACAAAACTTAGCAAACTTACTCGTCATCAGGCTTGTCAGCAGCCTTTTCTGGAGCTGGTTCGTCCTGTCCAGCCTCTGACATGTCGGAAGTCCACAAAGTCAAGTTGTCTCTGAGCAATTGCATGATTAAAGTAGAATCCTTGTAAGACTCTTCGGATAATGTGTCCAATTCAGCAATGGCATCATCGAATGCTTGTTTGGCCAAGTGGCATGCTCTATCAGGGGAATTCAAAATCTCGTAGTAGAAGACGGAGAAGTTCAATGCCAAACCCAATCTGATTGGATGAGTTGGTGGCAATTCAGTGACAGCAACTTCAGAAGCAGCCTTGTAAGCTTCAAGAGAAAGATCAGCAGCCTCCTTACGCTTCTCAGTAACAGCAAATTCAGCCAAATATCTGTGGTAATCACCCTTCATCTTGTAGTAAAACACCTTGGATTCACCGGATTGAGCGGTTGGAATCAAGTGTTGGGTCAACACATTGAGGATGTCTTCACAAATGTTAGAAAGCTCAAGTTCAATCTTGGCTCTGTATTCTCTTATAAGAGAAACTTGTGCTTCATTACCTTTAGCTTCCTCCTTTTGTTCAATAGAAGACACAATTCTCCACGAAGCTCTTCTAGCACCAATCACATTCTTGTAGGCAACAGACAAAAGGTTTCTCTCTTCAACAGAAAGTTCTTGACCAGAGGAGGCAACAGCCTTCATGTTCTCGACCATCTCCTCATATCTTTCAGCTTGTTCGGCCAGCTTGGCAAGATAGACAGAATCTTCACGTGAGGCAGGCATTTCTTTGTGGTTTTTATCTAGAGAATGTTAGTAAAATTGACTTGTTTCAAAACAATTTGAAAACACAATTCGATCTCATAACATTGTTTGTTTTCCATTGACAATCCAATCATCAACTAAATACTCGCTCGTTCGCCCGCCCGCTCATGTCAGAACGTTACGAGCCCTGCTCTCAAAGCGCGCGCGAAGACATCCTTACACGGGGATCTTCGTATCACGCATTTTGAATTGCCGCAGTTTAAGCGGAAATGTAGTAAACACGAGTCTTGACATAACTCAAGCATGTGAAGAACGATACTGTTGAGCTGTTGATACCTTTGATTGATGAGTAGTGGTTGTTGTAAAATCCTGTAGATTATTTTTTTGCCCAAAATTACACTGGATAAAAAAAAACACTTCACTCATTATGGAAGGCTATTTGGCATAAGCAAATCAACATCCGAGTGATTAATTGCTATTTTGGATGCTGGCAACACACGAAAAACCCTTATAAGGAGAAGTGCTAGTGCATGAAAATGCTTTAAGTCAATTTGTAGCTTCAGCGAGTGAGTCCATCGCAAACGCCCTTGACTGATCGCAGACCGTGTTGGGTGTCTCTCGTGTGTTTGCTTGCTGCAAAATATGGCCTCCAAAGTATCGTTTTGATTGAATTGAGCATGGAAGACAGATACTGTGTGTTTGAAAGGATAGATACTTACAGATAGATGTTGTTTGGGTACTTAAACGGTATTTTCGCAGTCAGTATACAAAGCAAAACAAAAAAAACAAGATAAAAAGATGTGTGATCGGAAATCCAAATACGTCTCAAAGTCTGTGCTATTAAAAAAAAGCAGTGCTGACATCGATGAGTTTGTTGCGAAAAATCGGCGGTGCGGGCCGCCGCGCTCCCCCCAAAAAGCTGCGGCGACGCCATCCGAGACCCCGCCGACGGGCGTGGGCTGGAAAAAATCATCCAGTACCACGCGCGATGGATTAGAGGGGAATGCAGGATTACCCGGCAACGAGCGGCAGAGGGGCGAAGAAAAAATAAAAAAAAACATCGCGTTTTTTCTTCTCTTTCTTTCGCACAAAACATCCTTACACGGAAAATAACCATTTTTATAAATTATTTTTTCTATTAAAAAAAGATCCCATCGAATGCATTATCCCTTTTTTCTTTCCTTAGTCCAATTGCATTCCGGTTCCATTTCCGTTCTCGGAAGTTGCAAGTTGCAATGGCTGACATTCTCTGATCTTCAAACCGAAACGAGAGTCTTGGGTGAGTTGGACCAATTCAGCAACGCCTTCGGCGAGTTTTCCTTGTAATTGGAAATCTGAGTGAACCCAACTTGGCTTGGAAGTCGAGCTACCGCCAGAAAGACGGATGAGTTCGTTGGCAGAGTTGTTCAAGACAACAGTCGAAAGTTCACGTGCCACAGGAATCGAAACAGATGCCTTGAGCAAAGATTTGAGCTTGAGCGACGTCACACCGAGACGTGGGAGTGGGAGCTCAAGACCTGGTAAGACAGGATTGGCAGCATCATAACCATTGAGACCAGTGGAGGTGGAAGTGTTGAGAACAACTTGCAAAGGAACAAAACGAGCGCGCTGGATTGGCTTGGTGACAACGAGGTGACGGTTAACAAGCTCGGAAAGACCGAGACGAGCAGGGCGCATATCTTCTTGGATGGTTGAAAGTTGAGAAGCAATATCCTTCTTAGAGTCGATAGGGAAGCTCGAAGAAAGGTGGGAAAGCTTGAATGGATACACAGAGAGTTGCTTGTCGATTGTGGAAAGCAATTTTCTAGAAGAACGCAATTTAAGTTGGTGAGAAAGGGCAACATCTCTCACGAAAACACTTGGTTTTGGTCTGAAAGTCTCTTTAGAATGGTTAGCACCGGTAGTGTCATCGACGGTTTGCAGAGTAACAAGACCAGGACCGGAAGTTCCTTGCAAAGGAGCCATTTTGATGTCAACGGCATAGACTTCACCTGGAGAGACGATGAAATCATCAGTTGGGATTGCAGAAGAAGCGTTAACACTTGCAGTCTTGTTTTTATCGTAAGAAACGAGTTGATTAGCGTCAGCTTTGGAAGATTTTTGCAGCAATTTGAGTTCTTGATCGGCTTCAGACCAGACAACACCTTTGAAATCACGCTCAGCAACAACACCTTCAGCTTGACCAGCGAGGAAACGACGGATTCTTCTCACCTTAGAAGTTGGAACAACGATACAGTTGAAAGATTCAGCGATAGAGTCCACGACAGAACGGATCAATGATCCTGTCACGGCACGGTTGCCTCCTTGAGTCAAAGATTCTGGGATCTTTTCTGGCGAAAGAGCGGCACCCAACAGCGAAATGACTGTTTCAGAGGCAATATAAGCAGCACAGACAGCGTCTGCACTTGGGCCGAGCAATGGACCAGCTGGTTTAGAATCTGGAGCTCCACCTGGTGGGTAAATCACGAGTGTGTGTGATGCATTGGAGGTGTAACCATCGACGTGACAGCCGAGAGTAATGGTAACAATATCACCAGGAGTGAAAGTGATATTGGATTCTTCATCTAATTCTGGGGAGTAACCTGCAACAACATCGTTAACGTCGATAGTGACTGGTTGGGCAATACCTTTTTCTCTGACTGTGTTTTTGAATGCGTTTTCCAAAGCTTGTTGCATGTAACTGTCTCCGAGCAAACAAAGCTCAGCTGCTGAATATGGAGCATGAACACCATAATGATACGAGTCATTAATGAGTCCTGTGAGGTAGGCAAGACAAGCTTGAGAAACCTGACCAGCATATCTGTACTTGTCGAGCACAGCTGGCTCGAGGACGTTTTTCTTCTCGAGAAGAATGTTTCTGTCGGTTTCCGACACTGCTAATTCCATTGTGAGAGTATGGTTGGTTGTTGAAAGTAAGGAAACTCGTTAACAAATTGATTAAAGGAATCAAATTTGATAAAAAAATATAAAAAAAATTTTTTTTTTCAGGTGAAAAAAAAAAAATAAGTTTTGGTTATCAGGACACGACCAAATCTGATATGACAAAAAATGAGATGTGGGGATTTTTGAATTATTTTTCGAAAGATCAACCAGTTTCAAGAGTGTTGATTCATTCGAACCAAACAATGTCAGCTCTCAGACCATTGAGATTGGTGCTTCTGGGAGCTCCTGGAGCGGGAAAGGGAACGCAAACAACAAGACTGTTGAAGAAACTACCACAATTACAGGCTGTGGCTACCGGGGATATTCTTCGTAGAGAAATTGCAGCCAAATCAGAGATTGGAAATATTGCTGGTAGATACATTAAAGAAGGCAAATTATTACCTGATGGGTTTATGGCTGAAATTTTAGAGCACGAGTTAAAGAATCGTGGATGGTTGAATGGGAAATCTTCGTTTTTATTGGATGGATTTCCCCGTACTGCGGGACAGGCGGAAGAACTTGATCGTTGCTTGAGTGCTCATGCCAGTGATATCAATCTTGTTGTGGAACTTGATGTTCCGGCTGAAGTGATCTTGGAACGGATCACCAACAGATGGGTCCACTCATCTGGGAGAGTGTACAACTTACAGTACAATCCACCTAAAGTTCCGTTCAAAGATGACATTACCGGCGAACCTCTTTTCCAACGTCCAGACGACAATGCAGAGACTTTCCAGAAAAGACTGGACGTTTACTATGGAGAGTTGGGTCCTCTGAGGGATTTTTACATGGGGAAAAATGTATATGAGAAGGTGTCGGGAGATACTTCGGATGTAATTTTCCCTAAGTTGTTGGAGTTGGTGGAGGGCAAGATGACCGAAGTCGAATGACGAGCGAAGCGAGTCGTGAGACTTCCAGTCAGTCATTTGCTGGTCGTTTACCGATGGGATTCATAATGCTGACGTAACCAGCGAAACAAGTGAAACAAGTGAAACGAGTAAAGCGGCTGAGGCTAGCCACTGGTTTTTCGCTTGTTGGTCATTCACTCGTCAAGAGGTGGAATATCTCAGCCGTCTACCTGGATAAAATAGAATATCGCTAGAATCGATGAGTTTTTCAAGGTATAATTTCTGTAGCCCCGTAGCCCTCAAAGAAAAGTTGACAGCCCTCGGGACTGGTGGGGTTGTCGCGACCGTTGATCTTCGCGGATTAAACTTTTTATGCCGAAAACTAAATTCACCGCACACAAATTCTTGCTCCTAGTATTCGCAATAATAGTCTACGCAGAGGGATCAAACGACTAGAGAGCGTACAAGTCCATTTCTTGACCGCTACCATGACTGATACAATTGCAAAACAAAATGGGGTGCCGTCACCTCTTTCAAACTCCGAAGATCAGATTTCGGCAAGCACGAAGATGGAGACGGCTAAGAAAAGAGCTCGTTCTGCTCGAGCTTGTTTAGTTTGTCGTGAACGTAAAGTGAAGTGCGATGTGACTATGAGATATCCGGAAAAATGCTCCAACTGTACGCAGTTCAAGATCAAATGCGTTCTTCCTGAGCCGAGAAAGAGAAGTAGTAAAAAACTACGTCAATATCAGCGTGAGCAACAAGATTTGGAGTCTCATAGGGTTGAGGAAAATACTGTCAAGAGCGAGGTGCCAACGTCATTACCGCCCCCAAAATTAAATTCACAGCCCTCGACAGCCCCATTACCTGCTTTCATCAGAAAAGACCCCCGTGATGATTTCCCTGAGATTTACTATGGAACTGTTGACCCGAAACAAGTTTTAAAGAACGAAGTTCCTGTTTCTGCTGTTCAGGAGTATCTTGGATCGTCTACACCGATGATGAAACAAACCATTATGGATTACATTGAACACAAGAAAAAAACGTCACAGTTCTTTGATGTTAGAGGACTCACAGTGACCGACTTCAACTATTTACAGGATTTAGGGTGTTTCTGTTTACCTGAGCCGAAGCTTTACCGTCGATACATTGACAGATATTTCGAGCTTGTTCATCCGCAAAGTCCAATTATCAACAAGAAGCAATTTTTGTTGGAATATGGTACCATTGATCGTGTCGGATCACCAAGGAGTCTGTTGTTATTACAGAGTGTTTTGTTCGCCGGCTCGCGTGTTTACCAAGAGTCGGGGTGGACGTTGAAGCAGAAAGAGAGACAAGAACAGATCAGTAAGATCCTGAACAAGAGAGCGAAAGCGCTCTTTGAGACTCAGATTGAGCTCGAGCCTGTGGCTTTGCTACAGTCTATGGTGATTTTCGGCAACTATTGGGACTCGCAGTTGTTCAATTCGAAGAACGGTGTTTATCTGAATGCCAAAATGGCCATTTCCACTGCGCATTGTATGGGAGTCCATAGAAATCACGATGACTCGCCAGACTTCTCCACCATGGAGAAGAGGATTTACAAGAGATTATGGTGGTGTTTGTTTGTGAAAGACACGAGCACGTCGTTTTCGTTTGGCAGACCATGGGCGATCGACCTAGAGGCTTCGGATGTGACAATGCTGACACCAGAAGACCTGCTAGACCGTGCTGACGGAGAGGAAACCGACGAGAGCTCACTCAGTGAGCTTGAGATCGACTACTATCTGAACAGGGTCAAATTGATGCAAGTGACACGCAAAGTTGTTGACTCTCAAAGACTCATTGCTGGACGTAAAGGAAGCTCGCTTGTTTCCACGCTGGAGATTTTACGTGATTGCGACGATGTGATGGCTGATTGGTTCGAGAACGTTCCAGCAAGTCTGAGGTTCAATGCTGCCGCAGAGGCGAGAACAAAGTCAGGTAATTTCTTTGGTGCTGCGCTTGCGTTAGAGTATTATACGGTTTTATTGCTGGTTCACCGGAGTAACATCTTGAGTTGTTCGGTTGGCCAGAACGATGTTAATGATCTTTACTATCCGTGCTGGAGTATCACTTTCAAATCTGCATACATTGTGACGCTGATCGGCGATTATTTCCTCAAGAACGACTACGTTCCGATTTATACTTGTTTCACGATTTACAGTATGTGGTCAGCCGGTGTCATGATGATTTACCATCTCTACAACAAGGATAAACAAATAAGCGAGATTGCCAACGCGGCAATCAAAACTTGTATGAGTGTTTTGCGTGAGACGACGAAAAAATGGCCGGCTGCGGACTTCGTTTATTACAACATCAAGTCTGTTTATGAGGATAAAATGAAACACATGGGGCTGATCAAAGGAATTTTAAGGGCTGCGAATAGGGCTGTCATTCGCGACCCTGAAAGAATTATTGGCTGCAAGCCAGGAATGAATACAAGTAGAATCCTGGATGAGTCGATCAGAAGATACGGCGCAAGAAAGGGCACAGATTACGGAATGCCAGCGCTGAGCGCAGAACGGGGAACTTTGACCAGTGCCCTCACCGTTCCGTTGAACTGCGACCTGGTCCCTCCATTAATGTCAATGAGGTCAGCAGCACCGTCACCGTTGAAAGAGACCGAACCAGTCCAAGTTTCTGCGGCTCCATACGACGCCGAGCTGTTTCCTCTTTCGTCGGTCAACCACGAATACAACGGGTTTGTGGAAAATCAAGGTGGTATCTCGCCAACATTGAGTGGAATTGACATCTCACAGATTATTGGCGACAACTGGATGCCAAGTTTCGATACGTCCAAGTTTCCAGAGACCTCGCCGTCGGAGATGGGTGGGAACACGTTTGATGAGCTGTTCGATGTTCTGAGGTTTAGTGACATGGGGTTCTACCAATAGCGGAGCACGATGACTGAAGCGAGTCGCACGAGAAGTGTGCAACGCGAGCGTCTGCGCAGCACACTCCTTTTTCTGTCTTCAAGTATATAATTATTAATCTACCCGAGATTTGGGGCTGTAGGGCTACCAAATTAGGGCTGTAAAGTTACGAGCAAAGCGAGTGATCGGCTATGAATAACAGTTCGCTCAGCAGTTCGCTTAATCGCTTGCTGGCCGCTTGCTGGCCGCTTGCTGGTCGTTTACTTCTCGTCAATCCCCCAATAATAGTAGTACCACGACGAACGACTCGTCTCGCTCATCTTTGGTCGCTCGTCGCTCGTCGATCGTCGCTTATCTTCGTCGTCGCGCTCGCATATTTTTCAATCTCACTCACTTTTTCACCGTTGCTCACCACCACACCCGACCAAAACGTAGGCACAACACAGATATCGCACAACACAACATGTTTGGGGTATCCAGGGGATTGCTAGGTCTTCGGCCTAGCCTTCTTCAATCTTCCAAATCTGTGGATCTTCTTATGAGCACACGAGTCCAAAATTGCAAGTTCTCGTACTTAACGGGATCGACTTGCGGAGTTAAGATAAACCAACCAGTGAAGTACAGCTACCCAAAGGGAACGTTTGCAGGAACGAAACCTCTAGGAGTGACTCAATCACGGATGTCTCCACCAAGATGGACGTGGGTCCGCCACAACTCAACAAAATCAAACCAACAGCAGTCAACCAAGAAAACTTCATTTTCGGAAATACTAGAGCTACTCAAACTGACTAAGTCTGAACTTCCGACTTTATCATTAGCCATTTTCTTCCTTTGCATTTCGTCATCAGTTTCAATGTTGTTCCCAATGATTATTGGTAAAGTTATCGATACCGTCAAAGAAGGTGACGACACCCGTACACCGGCAGAGGAGGAAGCGACTGGAATCAAGCTACTTTCATTTGATATACCACCGTCGTATTTCTATGTTGCGATGGCATCAATTTTCTTTGTTGGGTCCATGGCTAATTTTGGCAGAGTCGTGTTGTTGAGGAAAGTTGGTGAGAGAATCATGGCTAGACTCAGATTGGATATTTTGCGTAAGATCTTCTACCAGGATGCGAAATTCTGGGATTATCATAAGAGTGGTGATTTGATTTCAAGACTGGTCAACGATTCTACTATTGTGGCTAGATCCGTTACTCAGAATGTTAGTGACGGGTTACGTTCATCGATCAGTGGTTTTGTTGGTATTACGATGATGGTTATGATTTCTGTCAAATTGACCGGTTATATGACAATGATATTTCCGGTTTTAATTTTTTTCGCTCTAGTTTTCGGCCGGAGAATTAAAGCGATTTCGAAAGAGATTCAGAAGCAGTTGGGTAATTTAACGAAGGTCTCAGAAGAGCAATTCAGTTTCACTAAGACAATCCAAAGTTTCAATAACGAAACTTATGAGGTGAACAAGTTCAAGAAAGAAGTCAAGAAGTTGTACGATTTATCGATTCATGAAGGTAGACTGAACGGATACTTTTTTGCCGGAAACGGGTTTGTCGGAAACCTTTTCTTGATTTTCTTGTTGTCCATGGGTACACATATGGTTCGTCAAGGTGAGCTTACCATTGGTGAACTGTCTTCTTACCTGTTGTACACCACTTATAGCGCGTCGAGTGTTTACTCGTTGTCGAACTTCTATTCTGAGCTGATGAAAGGTGTTGGTGCTTCAGAGAGGATTTTCGAGCTGATCAAACTGAAGCCGGCGATAGTTCCAGGCGAAGGTTTGAAAGCCAACGTTGATGGTGACATCGAATTCCGTAATCTGAGTTTCCGGTATCCAACACGACCAAATCACCCGGTTTTTGAATCGCTGAACCTGACCATTCATCGCGGTGATCACGTTTGTCTTGTTGGACCAAGTGGATGCGGCAAGAGTACCATTGCACAGCTTTTGCTGAGATACTACGAGCCGAACGGCGGTGAGATCGTCGTCAACGGAAACAAACTGACGGAATTGAGTCTTGCTCATTTCCGGAATCAAGTTGGAATTGTTCAACAAGAGCCGATGTTGTTTTCAGGTACCATCCGGGAGAACATCACATATGGTCGGATGGATGCCACAGACGACGAGATACGCAAAGTTTGCAATCTTGCGAACTGTGCGACGTTCATCTCCAATTTCCCAGACGGATTCGACACCGTTATTGGGTCTAAAGGAGCCCAACTGAGTGGAGGACAGAAACAGAGAATTGCGTTGGCAAGGACTCTGTTGTTGGGAGCACGGGTTGATGGCAGAGTTGCCGAGAAGCTGGCGGGAGAGGATGTGTTTAACGACGACGGTGAACTTCTTTTGGGTCCGAGTATTCTGATTTTGGACGAAGCAACTAGCGCTCTGGATGCAAAATCGGAGGAGGCCATCAAGAGAACGTTGGAGCTGAGACAGGAGGCTGGACTGACAACGATCAGTATTGCCCACAGATTGAGCACAATAAGGATGAGTGACAAGATTGTTGTTTTCAACAACAAGGGGTTGATTGTGGAGGTTGACGAGTTTGAGAGGTTGATTGCGGATGAGGGAAGTGAGTTGAACAGGCTGTTGAGTAAGGCTAGGAGTGAAGAGGGTGAGGAGTAGCGATGGGCTAGCGGATTACGATTCGGTTTAGGTTGACGGAAATCGTGCACTTTCTTGCCTTGCTGTTTCCGCACTCTTCGCCTCATTGACGATCAACTACTTGTACATAATAGACTAGTCAGTGACGAGCGAAGCTAGTCATTGGTAAATGTAAGTGAGTACCTATTTATAAACGATAGACGACGAGCGGAGCGAGTCTTCAATACGAACGACGGCAGGCCGTGACCACCTATTTCTCAACGATTAAACAGACGACGACCGTGCCAACGCTCGACATTTCCCTACCGCTTTGCAGGGATATTTTGCTACCAAAAAACTTGCTACCAAAAACCTGCTACCAAAAAACACATAAAATAATTGCTACCAAAAAGTGTAGATTTTTTTAGAACTAGCAGCAGGTTGGCTCAAGAACCCGAGAAAAGACCACGGGGAGAGGTCCGGTGGAGCAAACGTTGCTGGCTCAGATCGATTTAGGGCTTTCTGCCCAAAAATTAGATTATACTATCATACAAAGTTACTTGCGGCGGAACTAGATGACTCGTCTCGCTAGCGATTTAGCTCTTCCACACCACCCAATCTTCTCCCACAACCAGCAACACCAAACTTCCCCCTCCTACCTCGTGCTGAACCAGTCCAAACCAATCACCACCCCTCTCTTCCTTCCACTCCCTCAACAACTTTAACCCCAGCTCCTTGTCTAGCAACCCCTCGTACCTCACCCGCTGAACTCTCGCTTCCTCCTGAACCTCCAGACTCTCTCCGTAACTCGAGATGTAACCCTTGGTGCGGTCCCACGAGGAAAGCTGCGGACCCTCGACCGCCGCGTAGCCAATCCACTCCAGCGTGGAACCAAGCCAGTCCTCGTCGGAACACGGTTGCAGAGACGGAATTTTTATCACTCCAAGATCGTCGAATCTCAGTTTCACCGGCACCGTCTGGGAATCCGTCATCGCAAGCCCCTCGAGCCTGCCTGCAAACGAAAACACTTTCTCTCTGTACCCGTTCTCTGCGAACCAAACGAGCCTCATGTAGTTCTTATCCACTTGTCCTCTGTAAAACCTCACTTGGTACAGCTTTTGGCTGACTTTACTGCTCCTGGTGAGCAGCTTCCCAGACAGCCCAGAACGACGGTACGACTCCGACGTGAGTCGCAAGGTGAGAATCCTGCCGTCAACGGTGACGTGATCCTCATGCGAGGCATCCGACAGCGACACAACAAATCCCGCGTCTGTTGTGGCATTCCATGCTTCCAACAGCGTCAGCATGTTGCTCTGGAACAACGTCGTGGCTATCTCTTCGCACCCACACACCTTGCTCACGGGTAGGTCTGCTGGGTAAATCACATCTATCTGGGTCGGCGTGTTCACAAACCTCTCCACAAGACCCTTGGCCTCGTCCAGGTTTCCTCCAGTAACCGTGCAACTCATAGTGGGCCAAGCTCGCCATATAAACCAATCTGATCAAATATTTTCGATAAATAAATTTTCATATTTTTTTTTCGAGGAAAATTGGAAAAATAAAAAAAAGATGAATGACTCTTACAAAGTGGTTTCTTCTCTGTTGGTTATTCTTCTGGAAGATTATACGCTCAAGTTAGCACTATCAGATTCAGATCGCTTGGACACTGCTACTACCGCCATGTCGATCAAAATCGTGCCATCGCAGGACGAAAACCCGTTCTGCAAACTGGTCAACGGCCAAACAATCGTCGAAGTAGACGAGTTCGAATTGGAGTGCGGTGAAAAACTGATCAACGTCCCAGTCGCATACAAAGCATGGGGAAAACTCAATGAGAGGGGCGACAATTGTATTGTCATTTGCCACGCGCTCACCGGCTCGGCAGACGTGTCCGACTGGTGGGGCCCGCTGCTCGGCCGTGGGAAGGCATTTGATCCAAGTCGGTTCTTCATAGTCTGCTTGAATTCATTGGGCTCTCCGTACGGTTCAGCGTCCCCTGTGACAAAAGACCCGGAGTACGGCGACAGATACGGTCCCGAGTTCCCGCTGTGCACTGTTCGTGACGACGTGCGCATCCATAGAAAGGTGTTGGGCTGGCTTGGTGTCAGGAGCGTGGCTCTCTGCGTCGGTGGCTCCATGGGAGGAATGCTCGCGTTGGAGTGGCTTTTTGTCGACGAGGGCGAGTACGTCAAAAACGTCGTGGCGCTGGCCACAAGTGCCCGCCATTCCGCTTGGTGCATCTCGTGGCAGGAGGCCCAGAGACAGTGCATCTACTCTGATCCAAAATACGACGACGGCTACTACAAGCTGGAAGATCCTCCTGTGAACGGAATTGGAGCGGCTAGAATGGCAGCCTTGTTAACATATCGGTCGAGAGACTCGTTCGAGAGCAGGTTTGGCAGGGGCGTTCCAACAGCCCAGCAACAGCAGAAGAGCGTGAAGTTGTCTGCCACACAGCCGTCTGCACCGCAATTGTCTGCCAGCACAGACGACGCTGTGGCAGAGGACGAGTCGCCAGCTTCGGCTTCCCCAACTCCAAAGGAGGAGAACTTTCATATCCACAACGACGGATCTTTACACGCACGCCGTTCGTTCGGTTCCCGTCATGCCAGCCGCTCAAACTCACTCGACTCTCAAGCTTCCGACTTGCCAAGAAGACGCAGGCCTCAACACTACTTCTCGGCACAGAGCTATCTCCGTTACCAAGCACAAAAGTTTCATCTACGGTTTGACGCAAACTGTTATATTTCGATTTCAAGGAAACTAGACACCCACGATGTTGGCCGCGATAGACCAGAGTATGATAACGATACGGCCAAGGCCCTCCAATCGAGAAAACAACGTGCCTTGGTGATTGGAATCGATTCTGATGCACTTTTCACCCTGAGTGAACAGATATTTATTGCAAAGAACTTGCCGAACTCCAAGCTGGAGAGAATACATTCGATTGAAGGGCATGATGCGTTCTTGCTTGAGTTCGAAGAGGTGAACAAGATGGTGATCGATTTCGAGAAGGAGGTCCTCGGTGAGTTCATGGAGGGCGAGGAGAATAACGGGGGATGGGTGGATGAAGAGGAGGAAGGAAAGGTGAGTGTTTTCGGGGAGGAGGATGTCGCAAGGTGGTGATCACAGCACGGGGAGCGAAGCGAGCCGCGCGAGTGAGTACATCGCAACCACATTCAAAGACAGGCTTGTTCAGCCAGCTCATTCCCGCTAAATAGACCGGAGCAATTTACGCGCAAAGCGACGAGCGAAGCGAGTATTGAGCTAGTAATATACATTTTGAGTAAACTACGACGAACGACGAACGACCCTGTTCGTTGGTCCGTGGCGGAATTAAAAAATCGCTGATTAAAAGTGGTAGCAGAAATGGTAGCAGAAAATTTCAAAATTACTGATAACACGATTAGCGAGCAAATCAGGTAATTCGCAGTAGGCCAGCTCGCACGACCCGCCTCACCCGTCACTCCGTCATTCCGTCGTTCGCACTTGTCATTCGCTCATCTTTCCTATATCATACCTATATAATCAAGCAAATATGACCCTCCCAGAGTTGTAAATACTCAAGATTCCATTGACTTCAATACAAGCAAACTGAGCACTCGGCCTGGAATTTTTCAATTGTAATGGGCCTGTTTGTTGGTAGGATTGAACAAGGCTATGATGCACTCGCAACTCGGCTCGCTCGTCGTTTGTCGTCCGCTCGCTATACCAACAACCACGACCCCTCAAACTCATCCAACTCGCTCTCCTTCACTGCTACCCCCCTTGCCTTCCCGACACTCAGACTCCTTGCATACTCCATCTCACTATAAATAGCATCAATGGCCACTTGGACTCCGTTCTCAGATCTGATCTTGCTACCAATCAGCTTAGCCTTCTCGATAATTCTAGTATTGGACGTGACCTCCTTCAATGCTTTGGCCAAGGATTTATGATTCAAGTCCTTCAATGAAATACCACAGCCTAAATCTTCAACTCTACCAGCATAGAACTTCTGATCTCCAAAAAATGGTTTGATAATTGTTGGCAATCCAAAGCGTAATGATGCCCCAGTGGTACCAGATCCTCCATGATGAACAGCCGCATCCAACTGTGGGAACAGCCAATCATGAGGCACATTTCCAGAGTTGTATATCTCATCAGGTAGTTCGACTTCAGGTTCACTAGTTTTGCTTCCCAATCTGTCGGACCAGCCTTTGTTCAAAATACATCGAACATCAGCTTCAACAACAGCATCCGCCACAGCTTTACTCAATTCAGCAGGATTGGAAACAACAATAGACCCAAATCCAATATAAACAAGTTTCTTACCATCTTTCCTAGCTTTCTTCATGAATTCCAACAACTCAACGGGTGGTTCATAATTTTCACTCTCATTCAAAAACCAATATCCAGTAACTTTGACCCATTCAGCAAAATCCACACTTGGCGGGAAAACAGTCGGTGAAATATTATATAAAAATGGTACGTTGGCTTGCTTCATATCTGCAAGTGTTGTCTTTGATAATCCTAACGTTTCAACTCTCCATTTATTGATTTGGTGTGCTGTACCTCTCCAATATCCATTTTCAAACGCAACATGAGTCATATAGTTGTATGCGCCTCCTAACTTTTGATCTGGAACCATGAATGCATGTGGATAAGCTCTGGTACGTGTCCATGGCATTGTAAATGCTCTAAAATACGGAATCTGTAGTTTTTCAGCAATATGGATACCACAAATCGATGATGGTGATTCAATTAAAATATCACTATCCCGACAGGCTTTCCAAGATGTCACCAATAAATCATCTATCCAAGTTCTGAATTTAGACTTGGCTTCTTTAATGAAATTATAATTGATCGTTGGATGTGTAACCATTAATGACATCAGTTCAGATGGATCTCCTGCAATTGATGCGAATCCAATTCCATGCTTACGTATCCACGGCTCAAACTCCTCATGTGTGACAATCTTCACCTGATGTCCTTCTTTGATTAATGCCTTGCCGAGAGAAATATATGGTTGAACGTCACCTCTTGATCCAATCGTTAATAGTGTAAATTTATAAGATTTTGATGGTCGAACATTGGTTTTAGTTAATGGATGTTCTTCAATAATTATCGGAACATCAATACCAATCTCATCATTGATTCTATTTTCAAACATTCTTAAACGTGCAGATGCCAAACTAGTGTTGGATTCTGCTAATTTATAGCTCTCATCACTTGATGATTCTCCAAGATTTGTCACCGTCACTGCACTGTCAGTGCTTGATTTCTTGAACATATCGATTTGTTTCAATAATAGATATTCACAATCATCTCTTGACTGAACCGACGGGAATTCAAAAAACAACTCTTCATGTCCATGAATCACAATGACTAAACCTGAATAGCCAAACCTGAAACCTTTCTCTTTACTGATATTCTCAATATCGGTGAATGGTAAGATCATGATTGTGCTGGTTCCAGGAAGCGTTGATCTGAAACACATTTCATTTGATCCCAAGTAAAGTTTACCATACGCAGGAAGTCCTTTCACCAAATAAGCATGATACGTCGAAATCAATTTTTCACTATCATTCAATGAAAAATGTCTTCTAAATCTTTCTGTGGCAGCTTTTCGTTGCTCGGCACTTTTAACAAAATGGGTATCCTCTGCTGCTCTTGCAATTGCACATTTTTCATCAAAATGAGCTATCGAAGCCGTTGAGATCAGACTATGCGTAAATGCTGTGATTCCATGAACCAATGATCTCGTTGACCATGATCTTTTCGCAGATCCATCAGACTGTGTTTTATCCCCGGAAACAATGGCAACATTACCCTCTAAATCTTCGTCTTTTGCATCTTCTTCATGTTCATTGTCATCCGTGGCATAATCATCATCTGACATCAACGGAATCATTTCATTTGTACGAGGTCCTGTCCCTTCATTGGCTTCAAAATATTCTTCCTCTTCTTCTCTTGCTCCTATTTCCTCTTCTGCATCAATTTTCAGAGATGGAATCACATGTCCACGATCCGCCGTTTTACTTGAAGTTTGAACCATCGATGGAGATCTCTTCAAGATTTCCATCTTAGATTTCAACAGATCAGATTCCAAAGCAGACTCTTCCTCACTTTCAACGCCCTCCGAGATTTCAACACCAGCTTCTTTGATGACTCTCTTGATATCTGCCACGGCATCTTCACCTTTGGAAAAAAACATCAAGAAGTAGTCATCAAGTGCAAATGAATCCGCACTCTCAATCACTTTGATTCTCAGATTTTTAGTTACGCCAATAACAGAAGTTAACTCAAGATCAACGATATTCTGTAATGGGATCTTGACGGCGACTTGATCGCCCTTGTTCCTAGAAGCGAAAATATGTTTCTTTATCGCTGAAACCCACGTTCTTGCTGCTCCCAAAGTATCACACAAAAACGAGTGTGTCCTGGTTTCAGTTATAATTCTTATCCAAACTGGTTTGCCGTTGTCTGTAGCAGGAACAGGTTGACCGATTTCAGCTCTAAGAGCTGTTCTCAGATCAATGACTAAACTTGGGAAATAGAGATCAGTCGAGTTTGAATAGACACTGAAAGTGTTGTCTCTTAAAACTGCCCATTTCCTATGTTCTCTCAATGATGGATATGACTTTGTTGATAAGGCACCGCTTTTGGCAACTGCACCTTGTTTTTTAGGCAAAAATGCAAAAAACAAAATATGGAACTTCGTAATGTAGAGATGTCCTTGCAAAAGAACATCGCCCATCAGCCAACATGGATAATCGCTAATGAACTCGTCATCATCTGATATATCAAAAGTTTTCTTCAACTTGTTTGATAATGCAACTGCTCTTTTCTGGACTGCCTGGTCATCATCACCTGAAGAAAGCCTTTTCACCACCGACAACTCAAATCTTGAGCGTGTCCGGCGGACTTTACGTTTGCTGCTGATCGTCTCAACATCGCTCGAGCTGTGTGCCTTTGTTTCCGGCGCCAGCGTCACGTTCGCAGTGTTCAGAGTCAAATCGTTCAGGTCTGACGAGAGAGATCCTGAACCCTCAGAAATCATGTCGAGGTGCTCAGGAGGTGGGATTTCATCTTCAAATCCCCCGTCTGCTCCCTCCGACTCGTTGTCGTCGAGCTCGTCTGCGGTTCCTATCTGTTCTTCCTCACCGTCCAAATCTTGAAACCCAGCATACACACTTGCTGCAGTGAGTAAGCTGACAAAAGACTTGGAGATACCTTCGATGGAAGGTTTTTCCTTGTCGTGTAACGAGGAGCGATGTGCTGGAAACGGAGGCAGCTTCGGGGTTGGAATTCGTGGGATTTTGGGGTTTGGAATGTGAACGACTGATTTGATTGGCGATGATCTCCTTGATATCGACGTCAATAATCGCTGCGGAGACAGCGCAAACGCCCGCCTGTAGGGAAGCGAGAAGTCGTTGACGGCCACGTCCCGTCTGCTGAGTCTCTTGGAGTCGTTGTCGTCGGTGGATTCATGGTCTTGTTGTTCATCCTGCTGTTCCGTGACGCTGTCTATGCTCAATTGAGATTCCTCAGAAGATGCCACCGCCAAACGGAAAGTTCCGGGTACCTCTGGCGACGTCGGAATGATGTTTTCCGAATCCGACATATCCTGAAAGCGATCGATTAGAGGGATCCTGGTGTGTGTGGGTCGTTGTATAAAGACTATTTATTGTATTTGCCACTAAGATAAATTGCGTTCGATGTGGGGCAAATCAATCGGTAGAGGGATACAAACCGCCAATAAGTTGGGTTGGTGGATTTATCGTTGCGATTTGCTGCGGTTTGTCAAAATTTTGTGAGGTTTCCAAGGAGTTAAGTGTTGTTATTGGGTGGTTGATTGATAAAGAGCCTTCTTTTGTGGTTGGTTTTTGCTTATTTTATTTATTGACACGCGCACGCAGATTGAATTTCACTTGACAGATTAGCCTCACGAGGGCGCGTAGCCGGGAAAATCCGGGGGGCAGCGGCGAGCGAGGCCAGGCGAGCGGGGCGACTTTCGGCGGCCGGCTCCGCTCGTGACAGACCGTCTCGCCAGCTGAGCGTGTTGCACTAGCTGTGAGTAGCCTGCTTCGCTGTGCTCGCTGTGTTTGCTGTGCCCGCTGTGTTTGCTGTGCTCGCTAATGGGGCCCGTGGACGGCTCGCTCGCTGTACGGCCCCCTCTTCGCGATGCTGCACTAGCCACGCGGATAATTTAATAAACGCTTGACCCGCGGCGGTGCGGCGGTGCGGCTCAGAGGCGTATCGTGCGATAAGAACTGCGAGCGAAGTGGGCCAAGTGGGCCAAGTGAGTCGGCATGGCTGGCCCGTTTTAGCCGCAATTAGGTCTATTCATTAGTTAAATTAGATACTTATTTCGGAGACTCGTCGGCAATGGGAAGAAGCAGCCACAGTAAGTTCTTAGCGAAGCGTTGAATGAGTGGTGGACGACTCGTCTTCACTCGACGTTTGTCATTCGATCTTCAACCTGTAGCAACACCTCCCTCAACGCTCTCTTTTCGTTTCTCCCAAAGAGCCCCCCAATCAGCCCGTCAACCACCCCCGTCACGATTACCACGGACCCCACCAGGTAAAACAATATTGAACTCCACGGCGCAATGAACGAAACAACCACTATCACCGGTAGAAATGCAACGAAAATCACCACAGAAATGAAAAAATGCAATAATCTGATTCGACTTTGCCAGTAGTTAGTGCAAGTGAGATATTTCCCAACCAGCTCTTTGAGATCATCATAGACAGCTTTTCTCTCAATCAACAATTCCTCGTTACTTTTCGGAACACCCGCAAAGTTTTGCGGAAGTACCGCCAAAGTTGTGGAATAGGCAAAATGATCTGAATATGACCCAACGTCCGGGATTTGTTCCGTGAACTCCACAGAGGCAGCCACAGGGTTCAATCTCGCATCATTAATCAACGCATAATCAAGTCTGCAAGCTTCATGGAGCTCGCGTGTGGCTCTCCAAGTGTTCAACGTTGAATCACAGGTTGTGCCCGCTCTCTCGATTTGTTGTCGTGGGTTCATTCTTTTAACTTCTTCAATGTCGATCGATCCATGTAAAACTTCCCATGAATCTCTCAATCCTCCTTCATATTGTAAAATCCTGTATGGCAACGAGCCAGGACGTGAGTTCAAATCGCCAACTAAGATTGCGGCATATCCGCCTTCGGTAATTGTTTGGACTAACGACGAGATATCCCACGCCTGACACGCTCTATGGCACGAGTAGGCTGCATCGCCAGTCAAGGAGTATGGGGCATGCATATGAGAATTCAAGATAGCGATCGGCGTGGCATTCTCATACGACGGCTCAAGAAATGTGACTGCCACCGACTTACCAACATACCAATCGCCTCTGAAAAATGCAGATGGTCGTCCATTGATCGGAAACCGATACAAAAATGTACGTTTGATTGGAATTTTCGATAGTATAGCTAATCCCGGACCCGCAAGTATACCAGACGAGAAACAACGACGATACGGGAACTGTTTCCGACAAACTTTATCGAAGTACTCCCAATCTTCCTCAGTCCAGATTTCTTGTAATGCAACAATATCGTAATCATCGGCGGGATTGCCAGCACCACCAGCCAATCTATCAGCAATTGCTCTCAGTCTTTTTGCTCTGTGTTTTGAGACATATTTGAGTCCCCATGTATTGAACGTAAGTAACCGCAAATGTTGTTTCCCGCGTATTGGCTCTTCCGATTGAGTCTTTGTTGTTGTTGCGGAACTTCCGTCCATGCTATTCGACATGATTGAGAGGTGGTGAACGAGAGATGAGATTATTTATTTGGTTAGTTGTTTTATTTTTTTTTGTAGGCCAAAAAAAAAAAAATATTATTGTTATACAATGTACGGAAACGGAAACTCGAGTTTCCGGAACCGGTAATGAGCAAATCGCACTGCTCATCTCGGTGAGGTGGTGCGGCCGGCGTGTCTAAATTGCTCCAGTGCAACCAATCCATACACCATCACAGTACCCACCACAATCAAACCCGCCATCAGAGTGTAAGTGCCTCCCAGCCCCATGGACTTGGTCATCTTGTCCAAACATGCCACCATAATGGCAGCCATACCGCATCTAGTCAGATTATTGATCGAGGAAGCAGACCCCGATCTGTGTGGATACAAATCGACCAACAACGTTGACCCCAAATTCAGCGGATACATCGAACCGAATGTTATACAGAATGACATCACCAGAATTATAGCAACATTCTCTGTATACTGCAAACACCAACCGAAAACTAGCGTGGCACACACAACCAGACTAGCTGGGAAGACAAACGGTCCAACTCGAGCTTTAACAATACTAAACTGAGGAGCGTCAGAAGAAGGAAATTTTCCATATTTCCGGTCGTACTCCGATTTGGATTTCCGATAAAAATAATCCATCGCCTTACCGCTCGCAATTGCACCCAACATAGTGGCGCAACCAGGTGCGAAAAAACATAATCCGATTTTTATCGTAGAGTAACCGTAATTTTTGGACAGATTTGTCGTCATACTAGTTTGCGAGATTGTCCATGTTGCAAAGATTATGGCGCTTGGTAGTAGCGTCATTGCCACTTCGATGTTGAATATTATTGCGAATGTGCGGATTGGATTATATTTTTCAGTTTTTGGTGGTTCAACGGTTACTCTTTCAACATCGCACAGCCTTGATTCCCCGAAATATTTCAAAGCTAGAGATTTGTGCCAAAATTTTTCCGGTCTAGCAGATAAGTTTCCGACAATTGATCTATTTGTCTCAGGAAGTGCAATAAATGTGACCAACAATACCAAACCATCAACAATTGCGCTGAAATAGAAAATGGCACGCCAATCCCATCCTGTGTCAACTGCTGCACCCAAAAATGGTGCAAAACCCTGGCCAATCAATGTAAAACCGGAAACCATTCCGTTAATCCCACCCCGATCTTTTCTAGTTGTGAAATCACCAACAATAGATGAATTTATACTGATTAAAGGACTCACAAAAATAGCCAGAACACATCTCAGAAAGACAATCAGCCAATAAGAATTAGAAACAGCAAGTCCAATGTTGACTGCACAGCCACCAGCTACACAAATCATGATCATTGGTCTGCGACCAACAAAGTCTGCCGCAGTAGAGACGAAAACAGGTGCAGTGGCTTGGAAAACTAAGTATGCCACCACCGTCATGTTAACCTGTTCTTCAGTGATGTTGAAAGCTTTTTCAAGCTCGTTCAATGCAACCCAATAAATTGGCATACTAAGCGACGAACAAATTCCAGTCATTGATAAAAGTGCAGTCATAAATTTCTTTTCCTTCGATGTAAGAATTGTATAAGGAGTGGATTCGTTACTCTTCAGCTCCTGCACCGGAGTTGATACCGGCTCATCTTGCGGACCTACCGCAGTCTCCCTTTCTTCCATGGCTGTGTTGGTTCTCAGGGACAGACAAACTCCATTCAGAACGTATATTTTCACATAATTTATTTTGCACGAGACGTGAAAAAAAAAAACCTCTCAAATCTAGCAGCTTTTGCAGGTGGGATATCCGCACACCTTTCAAATCTGGAAAATTAAAAGTTTCTCGTTCCGCACCTAACTCAATTTTTTACATGGCCACTTGCGGAACAGCCCATAAAGACTTTTGGGGTCTCATGTATTATCGTCATTAAAACAACTCTATGGCTGTGACTCAATCAGGACTTGTTCCGCTCGCTGTGAGTTCGTTCGAATTGAGGCACTGCGGCCCCGCGGCTTATAACTTAATAATTATTCATAAATCACACTATACATAATTTCTCCATCTCATCTTGGTGGGTTTTTTGGAGTGTTTACCAAAAACTTTGATTTACCTTGCCTACTCGGAGTCACAGCCCATGTTGATTGGGACGCTTGTTCATTGTGACTCTCAAGCTCTGACGTTCTAATTGGCGGAAGCACCGGTTCGTGTGAAGCGGCATTTCCGCTTTGGTTTGTAGTTGTCTTCATTGGGAACGAATAGGACTGTTGATGTTGGTATGGAGACGAAAAATAGTATGCAGGCGGCAGCGATGACTGCGGGTGTTGCGGGGTATTTGCGGAAGGTGGTGGTTGTCTCAATGATGCGTAAGGAGACGACGAAGGGGGCTGAGGTTGAGGTTGAGTATGAAATCGCGGAACTGGAGGGCCAGGTTGAAGGTAGTTTGGTGGTCCGCCAGGAGTTGGGGCAGAGCTGAACGTTTGTTCACGGTATAAATAAGGAGAGCCAAGCATGTTGGAACTACTGGCAGATCTTCGTTTGTCTAAACTGTCACCTTTTGGCCTTGTTGGTGATAACATTGGTTGCGTAGCAGCTGATTCTGAGTATTTGCGTTTGGCCGCCGAATTCGGCGATGACGGCGTAGTGTAGAGCATCGGAACGTTGGAAGAGGCTGCTGTGGAAGAATCTTTTGAAGTTCCAGTACTACTTGACGCGGATGATCCACCGCCCGTTGGAGCACCTGGGGCACCTGTGGGACCGGTGGGCCCGCCTGGACCAGACCAATGATGGAATTGAAACTGTTGTTGTTGAGGAAGATTGACTTTCCAAACAGATGTTGAAGCAGACATAGTTGGTACACCTGTTGTTGTATGTGACCTCTGATGGCCTCTAATTGGAGAACCGGTTGCGGAACTTCCGATCTGATTGGTGGTATCTTGTTGCGGAACAACCGATTTTGGTGTTCTATACTGAAATGATGGATATTGCTGGATTGGAGATGACGATTTTTGTTGATCTCTTCTGATTTCATCGATTTTGGCCTTTGTTTCCTCTGGATTTGCTGTGGTGAACAAAAGTGGTATTAATTCTGGCGGAATTCCCGCCGCCCTTGCGGTATGTACAAGTTCTATAGAGAGTGCCAAATTTCTAGCTCTCAATTCTTCTTGTTTCGAACGTTCCTGCTCGGTTTTCAGGGCAATTGCAAGCCTCAAAGATTCTGTTGATAGATCGCTGTCCTCTAAAGGTATCTGGAGCAAATCAGATAGCAGTTTACGTGGTTGTTGTCCTTCGTGGGTTGTTTGTGATATCGGTTCTTCCGCAATTGGTGAGTTTTTGGTCGATCGCTCATTGGCACCTATTGAGGAGTCCTTAACAGAATCATTCGACTCTCTTCGAGACTCCTTTTGTTGCATATCCGTCATTGATTTATGGTGGTTGGAAGTATATCGAGTCAATTTTCCCACATATGAAGCGTTCACAAGAAGGGGACAAGGGTTTTATTGGTGTTGGGGGAGAGTGAGGGAAAGGTGGGGAACCGTGGCACGCACAAAGCCACAGGCGGGAGACGGATCAGGGGGATGGCACACAGTTACACTAACGAAAACAGCACTAAACTAGTTCAATTGAAAGAGGGCAACAAGTTGAAACTGAGAAAGATGGTTACAAAAAAAACGTACAAAATATTTCGGGTGCGAGGGACATCCATCGTGTACACAATGTTTGTACCCGACCATTAGATTTCGTCTGATTCGTGCTGTTGAGAAAAATAAAGCTAGTGAACAATATACACTTACAACAATTAAACCCATTAAATACGCG